>JXCR01042229.1:2457-14342 GCA_002079205.1 Phalaenopsis hybrid cultivar
AAATTGTCCCCACGAGATGGCATGAAGGTGTTGGGTAATTGAAGATGAGAATGTCTTTGGGTGCAGAAGTGAGAGACAAATTGAGATTCAAAATCAAAGCCATTTTGCGAAATAAATTGTCATAACTGGAGAGACATAAGGTTGATAAGGTTGACTAATATTATTGAGGAATATGTAGCTATTATTCTTTCCACCAAACTTATAACCTTTACACCAAAGGTTCTCATCCTTCTATAGAATGAATAAAGCATGATACAAGATTATACATGATTGATTTCAGAGATTAAATCTAACCTACGAAGGAATGCATAGTTTTATTCCTCAATATAGATATTCATGGTTATACAACTTAATTACATTAATTATAGATCTTTAATTAACATAATAAATATGGTTGCTGATAGCTAGCTAATGATCTCGTTTTTTTGTCAAAACAATAGTAGAGATATGCCTATTTATGGGTAAAGGCCATTGAACTGATGAAAGAAGTGGCTGCAATTTTACGAAGGGAAGATTGGAATCTGAACCGTGTTAGAATTCATTTTCTTAAACCACTTGCAGAAACAAAACAAATTAAGTAAGACAACTAAATAGCTAGAAACAAGTTAAGGAAGAAACATTCCTTAATTATCAGTTGCACCAATATTATTGGCATAATGAATACAAAATAAAATAAAATCTAAGACATATAGTAAATAGCTCTATAAATTCACAATAATTTTACTAATTTTTCATGCCATTCTCTCTCTCTCTCACACACACACACTCATATGGATTGTGGCTTCATGATAGGTTTAACTAGTTTCATTAAAGACTAGTATATAGCATTATTAATAAATACAGATAATAATGCTTTTTTATGTGACAAAAAATCAATGATATTAGAGCTTTCATTGATGTAAGTAATTCATAAGAGGCTGTCTCCAATCAACCTCTTCCTTAATTGTCATTGCTGACCTGAGAATTTTTTTTTATCGAAATGATCATTCTAATGATGATGATAGAATAGTACTTTTGGATTATACTTTTTTATGAGTTTTTTATTGGGGCATGCTATATCTTTTTTAGAGTTTGACTTGCACATTTATTACATCAATTCTGTTAGTATTATATTTAGATCTAATAATAGTAGCATCTAGAATATATATAAAATAATCCATTACCTGTTGATGAACATAATAATTTCTTGCTACCTATTTAATAATTAGTTTTGAATCATTTAGAATTTTGATTTACTTAATGTCCCTTTATATGGCAGTTCGAAACCAAAAATATTAGAACTTTGTATTCTACTTCGTTACTAATATCTGGATTTGTTATATGTATAGGTAGTTAGTAAGCCTCAACAGTGGGATACAAATATTATGTCTATCATCCCTTAGTTTTAGGAAATTTATGAGAGTCAATATTTTTTACATAGAGGTAGCTCAACCAAAATATAGTTCTCATATAGGCTGTTTCCTATTCTTTTCACTTAAGATGTTAACATACAAGTTATTCTTGAGTGGGTTCTATAGGATAAAAGTTATCTTTGAGTGGGGATTCTATAGGATGGGAAGTATCACGCAAAGATTAACTAGATCTATTCGCTAATAACTTACTAAGGAATGAATGCAATATCAAACTATGAGGGAATCATAGCACTTCTTACTAACATTTTGACATCGTGGGACAAATCATCAATATTATACTAGATTCATCCTTGTGATTTGATTGATCTTGTTTGAAAGAATGTAGCATCACAACTTCAATGTTACAAAAATTATAATGAGACAATGTTTTTTTTTTCTAATGGATGGATCTTTCATCTCAGTTGAGATGAGGCACCTAATAAGGTAAAGACAAAAACATTATTTTTTCTTTTTTTTTTATCAATTTGTGTTAAAGGGGTGCCAAGAGATTCATCTAAAATAGTAGTATATATTATTAGAGGATTTCTTAAGATTAAAGTAGCTAGAACAAGCGGTTGCATTAAATGGCATTTCATGTTATCAAATACTTCAGAACCACACTGGGAACATGTTCTTCTTCATAAGGGGAAAAAATGATTGATAGCTACCCGATAGGTTCAAGATATATCATTCGAGGATAATAAGTTTCTCGTAAAGGGATCTAAACTGAGAAAGGCTCTTTCAAACACTCCCATGTATAGAGTATTTTTATCTGAAAAGGAACCGCTGATTTACTTTTGTTGGAGTATAAAGTCTGGGATTTTGCAAGTTAACAAATTGAAGGTACACTTTCAAATGATTTCACCTAAGGTTATATTGTTGTAAATGCTCAAAGACAATCATAGATCATGAATGTGCTCATCATTAGTTTTATTCTTCGTGACCATGCCATCAATATTCCATTCAATTTGATTGCAAATAAGTTCATTGTCTCTTGGTATGTGCCCCTAACATATTTAGGCTACACATTTTTATTCTATAACAATAAATACTCATAAATATGCATAAATGTATTGTTCATTTTCTAGGGCCATTTTAATTTTATCTTATCTAGAAGACTTGTTCTTGTAAGAGCATATGGTATATAATGAAGCTAAGCGAACCATAAGCTAATGAATGAACAAGTGAAAGTCATCTCTTAGCCTAGTTTAATTAAGGCCGTGGAAGCTAATGTTGACTTGATTCTACCCATATTCTTGATTTGGATGATTTGTTAACCAAATTGGCTATTTGCTTTCTGAAAAAAGCCGCTTCAATTAACTTTTCTGTTTTAACAATCACTTGTATATTTCCTATAATTCCCATCCTTCGATGAACTCGATTAACAAGGACTGCCTTAATAACGAGTGTTTTAGTTGCTAATTGTGGAGAGAAATTGGAAATCGCTGGATAAATTTAGTTATAGCAATCATAAAATTCACACAAGATTTTGGTTAGTTCTTTGGAAGTATGTGTAAATTATAGAGCACTAACATTAGTAGGTTGGGTATAATCTTTCATGCTTAGATTGATCTCAAGGAGTTCATCGATGGTGGGTTATAGAACATCTTCAAATTGTTGAAGGGCTCTTTATTTTTTTGTATCTTCATTTGTATCTTCTTCTTGGAAATTGTTGTTGTTTTAGGAGAGATACTAACCTTAGAACGCATCGGTGTGATGTCATTTTTTATAAAAACTAGCTTCATCTAGAGTTTAGCTTGTTTATAAGGCTAACTATAAGGAAATAAGCCAAATTCTCATTAACTATTAGTAATACGCACAAATTAGTGAGATGTAGCAATGTCTGCCATTGCATCATTATAATAATTTTTAAAGTTCATATGATTGCTACCTTGGAAAGAATCAACATGGTAAAAGAAAATTTTGTGCTTGTGCTTCTCTTTAGGTGGCATGTAGAATGCGTGCAACTCAGTATATGAACTCATTAAATGATCTTTACTTGGAAGGTGGCAAATTACATGCATGGAGAGCTAGTATTGGATTAATTGATAAGTGCACAGATTCTTCAATGAGGGTGACCATAATCTTTAAAATTTTGCTGGGATTTTTTGAGGTGAGTTGGTACCCGTTGGAGATTTGTATTACTATAATCATTAGATTTTATCTTGATTTGGACTCTTAATTCAGAGAGATGACAGAGACATTCTCTTGTTGTCTTATATGTCTGCGAGCTCAACCTCTTCATTATCTGTTCTTTCTCTTTGTTGAGGATGATGAAAGATTGATGGCTTTAAATACTACAAAACACTTAACTAGGACTAAGAAAAGAGGGTGCCTTTTATCTCGGCATATAGTGCTTCACACATTTCCATTCAATTTATTGAAAAGTGTTGCATATCATATTGAATGCATTATCCACCACCAACCCTTGCATATTTCACGCACTAATGGATATCTCATACTCATGTATCCATAATCTTCTAATCAGAGTTTTAAAGGAGATGTATGGATCTACTCATTGAACGTTTTCTGTATCCGGAGTCTTTAATTTGGACCGGAATGGTCATAGAGTTGAGTATTTTTATAATATTTTCATTGAAACAGTGTGCGAAATGAGTCTATCAGAGTATACTTTTTCTTTTTTTGTATCTAATGCAAAGTAAATCTAAAGTCCTTAGATTAGCGGATGCTTGGGTCAGCCAATATGCAATTGAGTAGGGTCATATACATGGGTTGTAATATAAGAGGATTGTTGTGTTTTACTTTTGTTAGAAGGACACTTCAATAAAAAAAATAAAAATAAATTTTGGATTTTCTTCACGTGATGCTTTTTTTTCATGCATTTTTCTATGCATTTGGCTTGTAAAGCTTGTAGCTCGAACCATAATTGCTAGGGTCTACTTGAGCTCATGGGATTGCATCAGTGCATCATATATATTGAGCTATGATGGCATTTTTTGATAGATGGTGTAGAACATTTTAGTCTAATTTTTGGAGAGGCGGAGTGAGCACCATTACTCTTTCTTATTTTTTTCAGGTTGCGAGGAACCTTATCTCTCTTTGAGTGACTATATTTCCCCTCTTGCTAAGGGCAGAGCTACAGTGGGGGCACTGATGCCTGTGTCCCCACTGGCTCGACTCAGGGTCCGTTTGGGTCAGCTTGTGCGTTTCAGGATAAGCTGCTTATCCTGAACCGCGGCCCGCGGGCCGACCGCAGGGGTCGACCCACTGCCTGCGTTTTGTGTAAAAACTCAAACGCAGTTTCGGATAAGCTGGTGAAACGCGCGAACCAAACAGTATGGTGGCGTTTGAAAACACCGCCCGCACTTATAAGCTGCCCCAAACGGACCCTCAATTACATATATTTACTTTAATAAAATTATTTTAATTTTCCAGAAAAGAAGACTCATCCGGTTGGTTACTTGAGCTTGAATTTATCAGCAGCTTTTACTGTAGGAAGTAGATAAACAATTATTAAAGTTTGACAAATCAAAATAATTGCCTTGAGTCTAAAGTTTAAGTTTATTTTTTTTAATAGCGTTCAGGTAAATACATACATATATCCTATATACACCTACAAGCTTTCCTAAGATTTTAATGCAGCATGTTTTGCCTGTCTATTTAAACCTTTAATTTGGCTCTTTAGGATGTGGGACTAAATAAGAATAAAAGGTTAAAATGTATTTCACATGAATGCTATATACCTATATATGGATTTATTTATTATTATTATTATTTTGAATGATTTAAATATACCCACTCAATTCATGAGCATTTACATATCTAACACCTAAATTTCAATTTTTTGCATACCTACTACTTTAGCTATGCATGAAAAGATACATTTCACTTTTTAGAAGTTCAAATGATGGTGTTTTTTTATGTGATATGAACTATTTGGGTGGTTGACGCCGGGGCTATGGAGGACCGACCGATCCTCAAAGGGAGGGGGGTTGCTGCTCCTCCTTTTCTTTTCTCTCTCATTTCCCTCTTTCTTTCTTAACAGCTTCCTAATATGAGTCTTTCCTAATTAGAATTTCTGAATATTTTTATTCCTCTTTCCTAAATTTTGAGATTTGATTTTCTTCTGCCTTTTTTTTTTAAATCTTTCCTAAAATCTAAACTCTGATTTTATCATCCTTTCTTATTTTAAAAATTCTTTTCTAAAATCTGAAATTTAATTTTATTCTCTTTTTTATTTTAAGTATTGCCCAAATAAAGTCCTAGACTTTATAAATAAAAGATGACGTGCTTAGAGGTAGGGGTCTTGTTTTTTATATATGAATTCAGGTTTTAGTCTAGGTATTTTCCCTTCGAGAGTTGTATCAACGTCTAGGTAGTGCTCCGGTTGTCCCTCATTCGAGGTGGTGATCGCTTTCAAGGTCCGAGTGGTGCTCCGGCTATAGCTCGACCTCCACGAGACATTTATCTTATTATACTTCTGTTTTCCTGTTGCATTTTAGAATTCAGCTACCGCAACCCTCTCTTCCACCGATGTCAACCACCTTCCTGCTCCCATCCAACCACCTTAGCCTTTCCAACTTGTTATTCGGCCCTTCCAGGCAGCCCATCAACACCCCTACAGCAGCTACCTTGCTGTCGCAGCCTTTCACATCGTTGCCAATGCTTCCCCGCTCACTATCCACCCTCCAAAAGTGCTTGTAAACTTTCCCAGCTACTGTCCCACTTCTTCCACAGCAACCCAACCTCTCCGGCCTTCACGACAGCCGTCGATCCAGTCTCCAACCACGTTCTTGCTTCTCTCCAGCTGCAGTTCGACGTCGTTACTATCGTCAGCCTGTTGTACTACTACTTCCACAAAAACCCCCACCTCTTTGACCTTCAACGTAGTCGCCAATCCAGCCTCCCTCGCGCGCTCCCTCTTCATCAAGCGTGTTGTCTTCTTTGTTGAGTCATTAGTTGTAATCCTTTTGTTTTGTGTATTGCCTTTCATTTCTTCGATTCTTTATTGTAACTTTGTTTTAAGTCAATAGTAAAATTGTGTCTTGCATCGTGGTTTGGGTTATCTCTCGATATCATTTGATATCAGAGCTAGCCCAACTCTAGTCCCAACCTAGAGTTTCTAGCATCCGCCCTTGCCCAATCCACAACAATTTTTTTCTTCTTTTTTTTCGTATTACTTTCTTTCTTTGTTCCTTCTTTTTTTCCTTTTACAGATCTCAAACCCTAACAATGTCGCTAAGGAGATCTATATTCAAGCCTACCCGAGACGAGATACGGCTAGAGCTTTGCTGTCTTTAGCGGAGGCTATGTATATTGAAGAGGAAATCCAGTGGTAGGATACTTTTAACCGTGGTCTGGAAGGGAAATATTAAGATGAAGCGAGAAACACAACGTCAGTTCCCACCAACTTACTATCGCCAAAAGTGGCAGACTCTAGTTTCCGAAGTGGAGAGGCCATATCACCAAGTGATTTCGCTTACTGCTGTCCAACAAAACCAATCCGCAAGTTTGTCACAACCAGAAGATTTTGCAAGTGTCATTGCTTTGGACATGTTGAAGCAGAATGCACAATCAAATGAGTGATCTACTTCACCGAGCAGGGATCATAAAAAGGTTTGTAGAAGATAGCACAGACACTGAAGAGCAGTTCAAACGAAAATTTTCATTTGATGACGCCTTTCCTCGTGGAACCGCCTTGTTTGTGGATACATCCAATGCCATTCCTTCATGTGATCAAAAGTAACATGTGACTTTTGATGAGATTGTGATTCCTTCTCTTCTAGAAGATAGAGAACTTTTTGTTGAGACATAAAATTTACTTAGACCAGAAGATTTCAGAATTTAAAATTTTAATGGATGGTCTTAGTAACGACCAACTGATAGCATCATAGGCGGCTACACTTCCAACTCTGACCCCCTAGTTTTTCATATGAAGAGACGAAAGACGAGTGTGAAGCTTTTGTTATTGAAACATAGCAGAAGATGCCAGTTCTCCAAAACTTCAAGACTCGGAGGGAAGACCCGGAATTTAATAAGAATCACGCATCAACAAAACTGTTGCAAATCCTCAACCTCGCTGAGACCCAACTTGTCATAAATGAGAAGCATATGAGATATTCAGTTGTTCAGATTTTGGCTCGAAAGAATCTAAGTGATGGTGTACCTTTGCTCTGATTCTGCCTAATCATAATGAATTGATAGGGAGATCAATTTTTTTATTTTTCATCAATCCAAAAGCTTCTCACTTTTCCAAATTTCAGTTTTTGCTATGATGCACTTTATGGTGTTGTTGGAGCTCATGCCATACACATTTTTGTTGAAGAACTTGGTGTAATAGAAAGCCCCTGTTAAATTGCACTCCTAAGGAAGACTGGTGGGAGCCATCCAGACCCTAATCTGAATTATGCCAAGGAATTAGTTGTACGGATGAGATTGATGAACCTCCTAAGTTTGGTGCAGCCGCTGATAGGGATGCTAATCATAACGTGATACTTGGTAAAAGCTTCTTTGTGAATCTGTCTGATTCTTTATGCCATCATCACTGCTAACGTTGTTCAGTTCATTCTTTATTTTTCTTCTGGGCTAAAGGGTGCTGCAAAGCTCATGCCAATCTCTGCAGTGCTTGATGTTGTAGCAAAAATCTAAATCTGTACTTTTTTGAGGTGCCAACTGGATGGAAATACTTTGGCAACTTGATGGATGTTGGGGTTTGTTCGGTTTGTGTTGAAAAAAGCTTTAATACAAGTTCAGATCATATTAGTGAGAAGGATTGGATATGGGCAGTCTTAGAATGGCTTTTTATTCTTGCCTACAAGGACAAGGACAACTTTAATGAGGGAAAGCTACTGACAATAGAAGATATAGTTCGCCATCACTGGGCTACTTATGGTCTTCATTGAGATCCAAGGGTGGCCGACAACGACATGGAAGTTTCGGCCTATAACGTCGATGCTTTCCCAACCCTAAGAGACTGACACAGGGGCTATAAAGGACTTGGAGCCTTCCCCTTCTCTCCCCTTCCCCTCTTTCCTTCTTAGCACCTTCCTAATATAAGTCTTTCCAAATCAAAATTTTTTTATTTTTTTATTTCTCTTTTCTAAATTCTGAGATTTGATTTGTTCTGTCTTCTTAATCTAAAAACCTTTCCTAAAAATCTAAAATATGATTTTTTTCTCCTTTCTTATTTTAAAAAACCTTTTCTAAAATTTGAAGTCTGATTTTATTCTCTTTTTTATTTATGTATTGCTTAAAATAAAGTCTCAGGCGCATTATAAATAGAGGATGATGTGGTTAGAGTTAGGGGTCTTCTTTTTTATATCTGAATTCAGATTTTAATCCTGATATTTTATCTTTGAGGGTTGTATCCGACGTTGAGGTATTACTCTAGCTATCCCTCGTTCGAAATGATGATCGTCTTCAAAGGTCTGAGTGGTGCTCTGGCTGTAGCTCGATCCCGAAGGGGCATTTTTCTTATTGTACTTCCGTTTCTCTGTTGTCATTTTAGAATCCAGCCATCCTAGCCCTCTTCCACTGCTAACAGCCACCTTCCTGCTTCCATATAGCTACTGCAACCCCTCCAACTTGATATCCAGCCCTTTCAAGCCCTTCCGGCAGCCTGCCGGCCCTCCTACAAAAACTACCTTGTTGTCTCGGCCTTTCCCATCACTGCCAGTGCTTCCCTACTCGTTGTTCACCCTCCAAAAGTGCTGGTGAACCTTCTCAGCTACTGTCCTACTTCTTCCATTGTAGTCACCACATCTCCAGCCTCCATTGCAGTCATCGATCTAGCCTTCAACGACTTTCCAGCTTCGCTCTAGCTGCAAGAAAGAGATGCCACCAGTTCCAGTGGACCCCGAGATTGAGACTCCAGCTGTGAAATTAATACAAGGGTCAAGTTCACAGGAGATTCTGTAGGGCATCCTTTGTTTGAGGAGGTGAGTGAGTTGGATGAAAATTATGAAAATTCAGCTGCTAGAGTTGATGGTTTATCGTAAATCTCAGAAAGTGTATACGTTGAAAATATTGATTTTTGCAGGCTTAACTGAATTCAATAGTCTTAGGAGCAAGGCCTCGGGTGATGTAGTCGGATTTACACCTAGTCATAATTCAAGCATAGGGAAAGCAGATACAATTACAAGCAGCTTTCAAGCCTGTTTAGCAATGATTGGAGTCATGGTTGGAGTTCTGACTACTCGATTGATAATGATTCAGCTTCAAATTTTGAAGATAATGATAGACTCATTGCAAGAGTTCAAGCAACCAAGTCAGCATTTTCATAGCTTAAATCAAAAGCAAATTCATTGTAAATCATATTTGATGAATTATCTTCCGAAACACAACATTTAGCTCAACAGCTTGCCATTGAGCTTTATTTGAGAGAGAAGCTTCAAAACACTCAAATCTGAGTATTGGATATCCAACAATCTTCTTGATGAGCTAAAGGTATCAGAGAATACCTTCTATCGATAATTCCTACTCAAGTTGTGCCAATGATAGATGGATACCTATGCTATCAGAATGTGTTGTAGAATGATAGCACCGATATGATTTATCTATCAAGGGACTTGACGTCCTGGCACGAGGAGCCAGAAGCTTCGACCAATGAAGTCAAAGCTCCCCCATCCTTGGGAGACTGATGTGGGGCTTCCTTGTGTGGATGCTACACGTGGGCGAGAGATTCCCCACTCCAAGAATGTGAGAGCAAAGTCTCCCGCAGCGATCACCCGATCGGTGTATTGAAGACGGTTCCAAGGGAATCGCCGGCCAAGCGGCCAGAGCAAGATTCCTAGTGGGGCGAACGGTCTCCGGCGCACCGTCCCTTGTTGTTTCTGCTTCTTCTCCTTAGGGAAAGTTTTTAATGGCTATTCTGGAGTATTTCCACTCCTTCCTTGTGTGTAGGAGTTTCATTTTTTCTTTTTTCCTTTTCTTCTTCTTTCCTTTGCTCCTGCAATAGGAGTCTATATATTGTTGTTTTTAGAGATTTAGAATAGTTTTTGCTGTGATTTGATTTTAGATTTCCTGTGTGGAATCCTTTTCTCTGTTCTAGGGTTGTATCGGAGGAGGTGATGGTGCTTCGACTCTATCCTACTTTGAGGTGGTGATTGTATCCCCTTTTATGTTCCCTACTTCGTCTCCTCCACTTCTCTTAGCAGCCAACTATCCCCACCGTTTCCCCCTGTGTTGCAAACCTCGTTTTTGCTGCAATAATTTGTTGTCCAGCTCTTTCCCTTCTCCACTTATCCTAACAGCCAGCTATCCCGGCTGCTGTCCCCGCTGCTCCCAGACCCCACTTTCCCACCATCCTCCGCCGCTCTTAGGATACACTCTCGAGGTGTCAGTTTGTGTCGTGAGTGCTTGGTATGTTATTTCCAGTTAATACGTGTTGTAATCCTAGTTTTTTTCTTTTGTGGTTTAGGCTTTTTCCTCAGGTACCATTTGATATCTCGATGCACTCTTTAAAATATTTTACAGTTTAGTTTTTATGCCAAAATGAAAGATTATTGGTGGGATTTCTCTTGTTTTTTCTGGGGTGATGTTTATGTGGACTTGTAAGATGGATAATGAGATTGAATGAAGGTTATGTGGTCAACATATGCTGGAAATTTTTGTTTTGGATGGGAACTATAATGGAATATGGAAAGGGGTGGAACTTCATTGCTTGTAACCTTCACCAAAGATCTACTAATAATTAAGCATTTTGAAACTCTTTAAAGAATTCCAAGGGAAAGATAATCGCAAATTTTTTTTTAAGGCACTTGCAGCAAGCAGATCATAGTCTTGTTTCTTCAATAATAACTTTTATATTTACATATCTTGTTTTAATAGATCTCAGAAGCACACACCCCTATGATATCCATCATAGCTAAATAAGGAAGTATGTAGAGCGATTTAATTATATTGGAATAATTCTTTGACATGGAGGGGGCAATTATTCAATAAATGGAAATGAATAATACATTATAAACTTGTTTTATTTGGCCAAGCGTTACTGGAAAGGGCAGTGACACTAATTTGAACACATGTACTTCATCACGAAGGGAGGGGAACCCCAAGCCATGGATGAAAGTTGGAGTTATCCTTGGAATAATCACATATTGAATTCCTTGATGGAAGGTGCTGACCCAAAGCTTTTGTACCTTTCTTATGATTTTGCTTATCATAAAGTTTAGTTTTGAGGGAAAGGGTCAACCATGCATTACTTGCATAGAGTTTTGACAGCTCTCCATATAAAAAAATCTTGGTCAGTACAATGAATGGTTCAGTCATGCTGCATAATTTTCTTATTTAGATTTTATGATTTTACCAACAAGTTTTTTTATATCCTATTGAATCTAAATAATTATAGAGCAGCCTCAACATACATTAATAAATGATATACGTAATTTCCATGGCGCAGTAACTTATTAGTCTAGATCTGCTAAGGGAAAAACCATTGTTCCTCTTTTGATTGATGTTTGTGGGCTGCCCATGACATTAAAACCCTTTCACACTATTAAGGAATCATTGATTGCCGTCATAGTTCTCATGTTG
>JXCR01042229.1:65152-96851 GCA_002079205.1 Phalaenopsis hybrid cultivar
CATTTAGGTACATATATAAAGCATTTCACATATTCTTATATGTTTACATATTGTATACACCAGAAATTCCGGCACGAATCTCAAAGGGAACGAACGACCGAGTTAAAAGAGTTCCCCTTTGAGGTAAGCAAACAACCGAAGATTCAATGTCGAGCATGAGAAACAATGTATCTGAGCCCTTGATATGTCCAAGCTCGAAGATGTTTCCCCTCTCGGTACCGACGAGATCTCCGAGAGTGAGGCGTAGATCATCCAGACAATAAGTATCGTNGGCATAATTTTTAATAATGTTATATTTTAACTTAACCATTTTCATGGATTTAGCCTGTGCAAAGTTGAGAGGTAGGCCTCCGGATGTTTGAAATTCAGTGAAATACTTGCTTAGTTCCTATGAGGCCAGCAGGTACAATTATTACAAGCATTGTCATATAAAGCTTCAGGAATTGCAATATCCAAGTCAGAATAATCTTAAAATACTCAACAATCTAAACTTAATGAATTAAGAAACTTAAAAGGATAAGATGGGATGATATAACACTGTAAGAAATGAATGAATTTATTTGTAAGAAAATTAGAAAAGGTTGAAAAGCCAGTTTCAATGAAATTTCACCTTCGAATTTTACTATTGTTCGAACAAACACAGAATCAAAGAGCTGAGAAACAATTAAATTTTGCAAAAGCATAAATAAGAGAGGCATGCAAAACATAATTTAGAAGACTAAGAATTATGATGAAGTTCTCACCTATGTGAAACATAGCCTTCTCTAAGGAAAACAGGTACTCCCTGTTGTTCCCGCAAGGACCATTTGCAGTAGCAATTGTTCTGAAAATGACGGGAGAAAAAAAAACAGTAAGCTCAAAAGGAAAAAAAATCAATGGGCAATTACATACATAAGCACAAAATTCTTATGTATTTTTACATGGCTCACACCCAAATTTTCACATTTACACTCACAACACTCAAATCTTTAATTTCAGGTAAAAAATAGCACTATTACAATCATTAAGTGAAATACACCTTGTCATGCATATGTTTGAAAACCAATGTGCTGTGTGTAAATATGAAAGTTTAGCTGTGATTAATGTCATAAGAATTATGTGCTAGGTATGTAAATTTAAAATCGTAGGTAAAGACTAGATGACAAGTAAGACATATGGCTTCACCTTGCCATCTCCTCGAAAGAAGCTGGGCCGAGGTAATATCTATTGACTATTTTATCCGGAGTTGAAATAAATCTGCACAGACAGCAACTACATATCAATACAAAATCAGAAAATTGGAAATTGTTAATAGTACGCTCAAATTCCTACATTAAAATTTTCAAAATAAAAATATTAAATTTACAAGGGAAAGTTAAGCTTCATACAATGTTACACCGGTCACAGCTGGCTGAAAATCATCTCCTTCCTGAATTCGACGATAAAAAGGAGCCATCAGAAGAGAACAGCNCATTAAAAGTATTAATTAAAAAAATAGATCAAAATTATTAAATTAGATTCAAATTACGTTTTAAATCTCGACCCAATCCTAAACATCTTATGACTACGTGATTAGGGTTGTCAAAATGACTCTTTGTTTGTGAACGGCTTGTGTTCGGCTCGCTAAGCAAACGAGCCGAACAAAAATACACTTTTTGAGCTCGAAATCTAAACAAGCTGAATATGAGCTAAGCCCGAGCTTGCTCGTGTTTGGCTCATTTACACCCCTACTAAAGAACTCACGAGTTTGATTAAACACGAGATGAAAGTTAAGGTGAGACATCGAGAAACTTCATCGTGATTTTTCAGATGCATCCTTAGACCAAAGCTATTGAAGATTTTGGCTAATTATTAGATCTAGTCAACAATAATGTAAATATTGAGGAGTACAATAATAAATCCATTTTATTTTCATTAAGTCATCTAAGAAAATATTTTTAAGATGAAGTTTATGGAAAATTTCAAGAGGAAGGATTGTAATCACTCGAAAGTGTTAAAATTGGACAGAAAGATGATCAAAGCCACAATAACTTGAGGGGCGATTATGAATTGAACTTTTGTCTATTGTTAGGAAAATGGAAATGCTATCTGTTATTTTTCAATGTTAAGTCATCACCTGACTGAGGATTTTTATGATTGAATCTAAACAATAAGTGCTCGTGAGAATGATTCAATTATAGAATTCTATTCCTACCTTTCGAGATAGCATATTATTCTCAGTGTATCTCCAATGTTTTCGTGCTACATTTTTTAACCCGTAATCCAATCGTTAAACCAAGAGATTCTCGTGGTTAACTAGATGTAGAGAGCGATTTTTTGTATATTTAAGCGAAAGCAAACAACAAATTGCAAGGATCATTCATTGTTTTGACGCATGCCACGAAAATCTACACCTTTATGTCCACCTTTCATGCAATGTCAAAAGGAAGTGTAAATCTAGCTCAATTCAATTATAGGATAAGATTAATCTGAGCTTTTAGATTCAGCCTCTAAATTAAGCAGAACAAGCTAAATTAATTTAATTGCTGATATTTTTTTTTATCTTTGGGAAGATGTTGAAACCACAAATGTGTATTTTGTGCAATTAAAACAGATGGTTGTGATCTGATTGGACAAAAGATTTTACAACATTCAAGTATCATTAAAAACGAAGCATCCAATTAGAGTCTGGCACGTGCAAAGCGTGCGTGATGGAGTTACGAACTGGTTTAGGTAGAAAGATAGGATATTTCAAAATTTGAAAAAAAAAATTAGAAAAAGTTTTAAAATGTATAAATAAAATATTTTAAAAAATGAAAAATTAAATTTGTTAGGGGGTTTTGAACACATTTAGATAGGTAATTAACCCTCTAATTAAATGTTAATAAACCACAAAATTAATTAAAAATAATATAATTAAAAAATTCACCAAATTGCATGGGATATCCTTGGAGCCATTTTGGATCTTAAAAAGGATATCATGAGATTTGTAGTTCATTAAATCACTTAAATCAAACATCAAATTAACTTGAATTATTCTAATTTAATTAATCATTAATTAAACCCTTAAACTTATAAATTTAATAATAAATTAAATAAAAATTAAGAAAAAAAAACCTAAATTTATCTAATGAATTTTAGTAACATGAAGGACTTGGAAGAATTAGAATCAATATATTTTGAGCAACAATATATTTTATATAATTTTAAATTAAAACAAATCAAATAATTCACTGAAAATTAAAAGGATTTATAAAAACCATTAAAAATTTTTAGAGGAACATTTGGATGCCATTTTTTAACATCCTTTGAAAATTTAATGAGAATTTAAAACTATTTGAATTTTAAATAATTTTTAAAAGTAAGAAATAATTGATAAATTNACCTAAATTTATCTAATGAATTTTAGTAACATGAAGGACTTGGAAGAATTAGAATCAATATATTTTGAGCAACAATATATTTTATATAATTTTAAATTAAAACAAATCAAATAATTCACTGAAAATTAAAAGGATTTATAAACCATTAAAAATTTTTAGAGGAAAATTTGGATACCATCTTTAAACTTCCTTGGAAAATTTAATGAGAATTTAAAACTATTTGAATTTTAAATAATTTTTAAAAGTAAGAAATAAATGATAAATTTTCTAAAATCTAAATTAATTCATAAATTAACTTAAAATATTATTATATGTTTCACTATTCATTAATTATTCTTAATTTAACAAATTAATCAAAATTTTATGAAATATTTTTAACCCTTTCATTGGTTCTTCCTCAAACATAGAAAAAATTCACTATTATTGCATGCCATTCTAGAGCTTAAATCAAGTCAATATTAGGTAATGGAAACATAATCATATATTGTGATCCTTGAATCCAAGAAAAAAGTCTCTTTAATCTATTGGTCTTGACATCTAATCTCTTTGCAATACACATTTTTGTTTGATTATGTATGGCTATTGCTAGAACTTTCCTCCCCAAGGGTGAAGATCATAAATTTGTATGAAGTGTTTAAGCTTGAGCTTTTGAGTTAATAGATATACATCTACTAATACATTGACTCAATTGCATCCCTTTATAGTCCATCCATTTACTAAGTACCATGGTTGGCTACATGAATAAGATCATATTAGTACTCCCATAAGTCCTACTTCCATTATAGTCAAGCTAAATGTGTCTCCTACAAAACATCTCTTGAGTAAAATCTTGGAGCATTGTGTTGGTGGATATCACTTACATAAAGTGACTCATTAAAACTTATATACTTGAAAATAACCCAATACTAATACTAAAACAATAATTAAATTCTTTTTGAGTAAAATCTTGGAGCCTAAATAACTACCCTTCACTGTGTTGTCTTTCAAACTCTGTAAACAACAGAATGAAAATATGATGAAAACACAAACAATTGAAAGAGTTTCCTCATCAAAAGAACAATTTATTAACTTCTCCATTTCTCAAAAAACATTTGCCTGCCTGATTGGTGTTACATTATATAAGCACTAATAATAGACTAACAGAATTGGTCAAGAGCTGTGAGAAAAAGCTACATTATGATTATTATAGGAAAGAAGGAAATGCAACCTTAGTTTTCCTGAGAGGTTATAAAGAGGATCTGTAGATATTATCTGGAATCGACGATGGCTGCCTCCTGGAGGGGGACAAGTTGAATGAGCGGAAGCTTGGATTTTATTGCGGCGAACCGAGTTCCAGCGGCCTTCTTATTCTTCAAACCTCTAAGCACTGTCCTTACCTCGTTCGCTAGTTCGATCACATAATCATCTTTGTGTCCTGTATCCATTTCCATCNGAACACATCCCATTTGAAAAAACTAAACCTACCCCAATTATCGTTGAAAAAAATCTATACACACGCCCCATAATTTCTATATATTTACATATTTAATATGTAATTCTTAATTTTTACATTACCAACACCTAGTGGTGTAAACAAATCTGATAGAGCTCGGGCCCCATTAGCTTGAGCATGAGCTTGATTAGCTTTATCGAGCTCGAGCTTAAGTCTACGAGTTCGAGCCGGCTCACGAGAAAGAAATGATATTAATTTAAAATAATTTCATAATAAGTTGATAAATAGAATAAATAATTAAGAGATAAATAAAATAAATCACTTAAGATACAATAAAAAAAATATTATTTTTTAAATAATTTTAATACCTTAAACATAAAGTTTTGAAATTTAAGATATTAGAATATATTTATGTTAATAATTATTTAAACGAGTCAGCTCACGAGCTAAAGAGTTGAATCGGGACTGGCTTGAGCTTGGCTTGTTAGCTCTTTGAGCTCAATCACTAGCCACGNTGTTACACGAGAATTAGAAAACCAGAAATTTCTTTTTATTTCTTCATACATCAAAATTGAATAATGACACTCAATAGGGCACGATGGAGAAAAAGGAATTATGTAGCCGCCCCACTTAGTGTGATAAAGGTTTGCCATTGTTGTTGTTGTATACATCAGAATTGAATTTTATTTACATTAATGTTATGAATAGATGGACTTCCATGTAACTGAAGATTTTCAAAACCAAAACTAGAGAAGTATCGATCTTCTTATTTCATTTCAGATGTGCATAGTAAGAGAAAAAATAATTTAAAATTAGATTTCGTTTAACACAAAATAAAGTGAACATGAAATAAAAAAGATCAACAAGTGCTTCTAGACATGGTATGTCACAAAAAAGGAGTTCAAGTTGGCTGTTCAAGAAGGGCATAAGAGCATTAAACCTTCATTTAATTCACATGAGTGCATTCATTTTAATTTTGGGTAGTGGAGGGGCTAGTAATTGAATAAGCTTCATTCCATTGGAAAGTAAATCTATAAAAGGAACTAATTCATTTTAAAAATTCCGTTGCTCAATCTTCTGAGTACGAAAGAACTTAGCCAATAAAAGGCATCTCCAGACACTACATTGCATTTAGCTTACAAAAGAAGAGAGATGCTACTACCAACCAGACTTGTTTGAGGATTTTTCGTTGCTAGATTATCAGAAACTTCAATGTATAATATAATTGAAACTAAATAAACTATATTGATACATATAGCTAGCCAGAAAAAGAATAAAGGCATCATACAGAGCATTTCATGCAAATAAAATAAATACTTTCAGAAAAAAATCACAATTTTGCTTCCATAGAACATAAAATTTTGGTTGGTGGGATTTGCAGCAAAATTCTTGAAATGTGTCATAAATGAAAATATTAGAATCTTACGCAAATTGCGCCTTTCTTAGACTCCAACGTGCAAGTTCTTGCTGGATGTTCTGGGGTACCTCTATGGTCTATGCAAGCTGGCCATCAATGGAGCTTCAATTAGTTTGTTATAACCACTGCATAGTGAGAGTGAAAATGAGATCTTAAAAGAACTAACTTACCAAGATCAAACACACGTCTGTAGTCCTTGATGAACCCTATAACTTTATCATCGAAATTGAAACCAGGATTCCAAACCAGCGATCCATACCCAAAAACCCACAAAACCATAGTTTATGTCCTTTCTGTGTAGAATAATATTAAGAGATGATAAGCAATCTTTCAAATAATTGTTACAAAGAAAGAAAAAAAAAAAAGCATAAATCCACAAATTCCCCCTAAAAACAAAATCAAGTTCCTCAGTTTGGAAATTAAATAAGAAATTAAACAAAAAAAAAAAACAAAGAATCCACCCTCTATAAGGTGAAAATTCCAAACAGAGATGATGTTGATTACTTAAGCGGAAGAGCAATCGACGCTGCTTTTTTACCTAGCTCAAGTCCAACGTCAAGATAAACTCTTTGGCGCTAGGGAATGTTCTTCTTCTTCCCAGCAACCAATCGGAGCCCTAAAAGCCCTCAAATCAGCACATAAGAGGAAGATGGAGGGCTCCGACGACACGGCGACGTCGGAGGTTTAGGGAGAAGAGGATCAAAGGTGAGAAGAATGTGAGAAATGAGATTGAAATTGTTTTCTGGACGAAGAAAGAGGGGAGCTTGGGTTTTTATAATCGGGTTGCTGAAGCAGGGTCCCGGATCGGCCGGCGATGTATCCGAGACATTGCCGAAATTACCCTTTTAGCCCTCCATATTCCAATTTTTATTCAAGATCAAATCAAAATAAATAAGCTAAGTTCGGAATTAAAATTTGAATCAAATTTTCACGGGTATTTCTTTTGAGCCGATCACAGCTTGGCTCGGGATCGGATAATTAACATAGGTTTGAGAATATTACAAACGTTGCACATAATTCTAATGTATTTATACATTTCAAATCTAAATTTGAATTTACTTCAGCTCGATTTGATATAGGATCGTTAATGCCCTTATTAATGTTAGCGCAATGAATTTAGTAAATTTAGCTCAAAGATCGTTGATCGCTCAAAAATTGATTTAAATTTTGGCTCGAATCAAGATCAGATTGAAATAAATGATCACAACAATGTGACTAACTGCTATCATTATAATCTTCCACTACAATTTTTGTTCTCAACTAATGTTTTTACACAACATATTATGATTTATGTGACTAGTTATTACTATAGTTTCTCACTATGACCTACGTAACTAACTTTTGTTATTTTAGTCTTTCACTCAATCTCTATGACCAACTAATGATTTTGCAACGGCTAACTATGGCCTATGTGGTTAGTTATTGTTGTAGCTTACCACCACTACATAATAGCTTGTTGTTGTCATTGCAGTCTTTTACTGCCTACTTTGTGGTTAATTCACGCTCTTACAGCAACCCACTACGACTTATATGACTAATTATTATTGTAGCTTCACACTATGACATATATGATCAACTACTATTATTGTAGCTTCCTACTACGACTTATGAGACAAACTGTTGTCATCGCAGCCTCTCACTATAGTCTCTGCAACCGATTGTTATCATTGCATTTTTCTATTATGGTCTATGTGATCAATTTGTCATTGTTGTCCTCTACTACTACCTATATGATGAAATGTTGTCATTATAGCATTCCACTATAGTTTGTGGTCAATTGATGCTTTTGCAGCTACCATCTACGACGACTTTTTTGGCCAACTAACACTACTATAAGTACCAAATGATCTAAGTGATCAACTACGACTTATGTAGTTAATTGTCATTGCAACTTTCAATCACAACTTATGTGACGAACTACGACTTATATAGCTAACTGCTTTTGAAAATTTTAACTACAATATATCTAACTAACTGTTACTGTAACTTCCAACTATAATTTATGTGACTAACTACAGCATATTTGAGAATCTGTCACTACAATTTTCAACCATGACCTATGTGGCTAAGTGACACTTTATAGTCATCGANGAAAAAAAAACATAAATCCACAAATTCCCCCCAAAAACAAAATCAAGTTCCTCAGTTTGGAAATTAAATAAGAAATTAAACAAAAAAAAAAAAAACAAAGAATCCACCTTCTACAAGGTGAAAATTCCAAACAGAGAAAATGTTGATTACTTAAGCGGAAGAGCAATAGACGCTGCTTTTTTACCTAGCTCAAGTCCAACGTCAAGATAAACTCTTTGGCGCTAGGAAATGTTCTTCTTCTTCCCAGCGACCAATCGGAGCCCTAAAAGCCCTCCAATCAGCACATAAAAAGAAGATGGAGGGCTCCGACGACACCGCGACGTCGGAGGTTTAAGGAGAAGAGGATCAAAGGTGAGAAGAATGTGAGAAATGAGATTGAAATTGTTTTCTGGACGAAGAAAGAGGGGAGCTTGGGTTTTTATAATCGGGAGGATCCCGGATCGGCCGGCGATGTATCCGAGACACTGCCGAAATTACCCTTTTAGCCCTCCATATTCCAATTTTTATTCAAAATCAAATCAAAATAAATAAGCTAAGCTAGGAGTTAAAATTCTAATGTATTTATACATTTCAAATCTAAATTTGAATCTACTTCAGCTCGATTTGATATAGGATCGTTAATAGCCTTATTAATGTTAGAGCAACGAATTTACTAAATTCAGCTCGAAGATCATTGATCGCTCGAAAGTTGACTTAAATTTTGGCTCAAATCAAGATCATATTGAAATAAATTAGCCCTGCAACGTTGCTAACTGTTATCATTATAATCTTTCACTACAATCTTTGTTGCCAACTAATGATTTTAGACAACATATTATGATTTATATGACTAGTTATTACTATAGCTTTTTACTGTGACCCGCGTGACTAATTTTTGTTATTTTAGTTTTTCACTCAACATCTATGACCAACTAATGATTTTGCAACGACTCACTATGGCCTATGTGGCTAATTACTGTTGTAGCTTACCACCACTACATAATAGCTTGTTGTTGTCATTGCAGTCTTTTACTACCTACATTGTGGTCAATTTACGCTCTTACAGCAACTCACTACGACTTATGTGACTAATTATTATTGTAGCTTCACACTATGACATATATGGTCAACTACTATTATTGTAGCTTTCTATTACGACTTATGAGACAAACTGTTGTCATTGCAGCCTCTCATTATAGTCTATGCAACTAATTGTTATCATTGCATTTTTCAACTATGGTCTATGTGATCAATTTGTTATTGTTGTCTTCTACTACGACATACATAATGAAATGTTGTTGTTATAGCATTCCACTACAACTTGTGGTCAACTGATGCTTTTGCAGCTACCATCTACGGCGACCTTTTTGGCCAAATAATACTTCTATAAGTACCAAATGATCTAAGTGATCAACTACGACTTATGTAATTAATTGTCATTGCAGCTTTCAATCACAACCTATGTGACGAATTACGACTTATATAGCTAACTGCTTTTGAAACTCTTAACTACAATATATCTAACTAACTGGTACTGTAGCTTCCAACTATAGTTTATGTGACTAACTACAACATATTTGAGAATATGTCACTACAATTTTCAACTATTACCTATGTGGCTAAGTTACACTTTATAGTCATCGACTCCAATCTTTATGTTAAACTACTGTGTTTATAACAATCAATTATAACATTTGCGGCTCATTATTGCTATTACTATATTTATTGTAGCACAATTACGACTATATAATTTTTCTAGGCAAGAAATTAATATATACGATGGCTAAGTCAAGTTTATTGTAGCTTCTAAGGGCAGAAATGTCATATTTTGAATTTTTTTTTAATTGCTGACTAGAAAATAAAAATTTCATCCAAAGCGCACATGTGGTTAAATTATATTTGTTGTTTAATTGGCCGCGTGTGAAACACGTGTCTACATTCAATGAATGTGAAAGGTAACCGTTTTAGGTTTTATGTCGCGCCAGCGCTTGGCCAGACGGAAAACCATCCCGATTCAATGAATGTAGGACTCTCAGTCGTGTGACCAAACTACCCTTGTGACCACATCCCAAGGACTAAACCTACTCCAATTATCGTTGAGAGAAATCTACACAAGTGCCCCATAATTTCTATATATTTACATATTAAATATTTAATTTTGATTTTTACATTACCAATACTTAAAGGTGTAAACAAATCGGTGTTGCGAGAAATATATATATATATCAGTTGTTGTGGTACATATATAAATCAAACAAGAGAAAGATCGACGAAGCGAAAAATAGAACGAGAAAAATCCACACCATAAAACAATAACACCACAGCGGAACACACATATTTACGTGGTTCGACAAATTACCTACGTCTACAGAGTTGCGGAGGATTTTACTACTTGAGGAATTTACACTTGTCGATCACCTCGACTTATAAGAGGAGTCTCTCTCTTCGTTGCTCTCTCTTCTTCTCTCTTTGTTCCTCTCTCTACACTGAGATACACCGAAGAAGATAAACTTACAAGAGAAATAAACTTAATTTATCTTTTGCCACAAGTCACCAAGAAGAAGTTGGGGAGAACAATCTTCTTCTTCTTATTTATTTTTCCTTCTACCGCAGGAACTACTGTTTGTACTTTCCTTCCTTTTATCCTTTGGAAGTCCGAAGAAAAACACCAACCGTGACTTAGAAGCCCAAGAAGTGCCATCCGAAGCCTTTTATCTCGAAATCGGGTGTTGAGCAGGAGCAAATCACGTAACTGTAAGGTCGCAGTTGCGACCTTTCGCGATCGGCGTAGGCGGGAGCGAGAGTTTCGTGAATCGACGTTAGACATAGGCGGAAGGGCTAGAGAGGGAGATCGGTCTCCAACATAACAATCGGGTTGAGCTCGCACCTCTCTTAGCTTAAGCTTGAGCTTGATTAATTTTATCAAGCTTGAATTTGAGTCTAAAAGTTCGGGCCTCATGAGTCCATTTGTTTAACATAAAAGAGAAAAGTAATATTATTAATTTAAAATAAATTTATAATAAGTGGCTAAAAAATAAACAATTAAATAATAAGAAATCATTAATATATAATAAAAAAATATTATTTTTTAACATTTTAATTACCTTAAAGATAAAGTTTTCAAATTTAAGATATTTTGAATATATTTTATGTTAATAGTTTTTTAAACGATTCGGCTCAAAAGCTAACGAGTCGAGTCAGGACTGGCTTGAGCTTGGTTTGTTAGCTTATTGAGCTCAATCACGAGCCACTTATTGAGTCGGCTCACAAGTCCGTCCGACAACAATACACACTAATCTTTTAAAAATTAAAATAGTGATAATTGATATGATTTGAATGATTTCGAGTGTTTGGGTATAAAAAGTAAATTTTAAATGTTAGACATATAAATTTATAGAAATTAGCGATATGTATGTAAATGGCCCCCTTTTAACGGAAAAAATTTGTGTACATAAGATGTACGCAGAGCTGCGTACGTCTGTAACCTGCAAACATGTTACAGGGAAAATTTTAGGAGGTTATAACCGCGTTATACACCCTGTAACCTCCCTGTAACCTATCTATATATGAAAACAGAAGCGCGCNTCATCGACTCTAATCTTTATGTTAAGTTACTATGTTTATAGCAATCAATTATGCATTTGCAGCACACTATTGCTATTATTATATTTATTGTCGCCCAATTACGACTATTAAACATTTATGATTATCAACATTATAATTATATTTTCTATCATTCAAGAGGAAAATAAATTTATGTAGTTAAAATCTCATAGCCTATAGGTACTTATTTTGAGAGGTGCATAGGGCAGAAATGTCATATTTTGAATTTTTTTTTAATTGCTGACAAGAAAATAAAAATTTCATCCAAAGCACGGATTTACAGAAGTACTACATGTGTGGTTAAAGTATATTGTTGTTTAATAGGCCGCGTGTGAAACACGTGTCTACATTCNTTTTTTTTTTTTAATTGCTGACAAGAAAATAAAAATTTCATCCAAAGCACGGATTTGCAGAAGTACTACATGTGTGGTTAAAGTATATTGTTGTTTAATAGGCCGCGTGTGAAACACGTGTCTACATTCAATGAATGTGAAAGGTAACCAACCGTGTTAGGTTTTATGTCGCGCCTGCGCTTGGCCAGACTTCATGCGGGCGGAAAACCATCCCGATTCAATGAATGTTGGACTCTAAGTCGTATGACCAAACTACCCTTGAGACCACATCCCATTTGAAAAAACTATACCCACCCACACGCCCCATAATTTCTATATATTTACATATTTAATATTTAATTCTTAATTTTTACATCACCAACACTTAGTGGTGTAAACAAATCCGATAGAGCTCGGGCCCCATTAGCTTGAGCATGAGCTTGATTAGCTTTATCGAGTTCGAGCTTAAGTTTACGAGTTCGAGCCGGCTCACGAGAAAGAAATGATATTAATTTAAAATAATTTCATAATAAGTTGATAAATANACACATCCCATTTGAAAAAACTAAACCTACCCCAATTATCGTTGAAAAAAATCTATACACACGCCCCATAATTTCTATATATTTACATATTTAATATGTAATTCTTAATTTTTACATTACCAACACCTAGTGGTGTAAACAAATCTGATAGAGCTCGGGCCCCATTAGCTTGAGCATGAGCTTGATTAGCTTTATCGAGCTCGAGCTTAAGTCTACGAGTTCGAGCCGGCTCACGAGAAAGAAATGATATTAATTTAAAATAATTTCATAATAAGTTGATAAATAGAATAAATAATTAAGAGAAATAAAAGAAATCATTTAATATACAATAAAAAAAAATATTATTTTTTTAATAAATTTAATAACTTAAAGATAAAGTTTTGAAATTTAAGATATTAGAATATATTCTATGTTAATAATTATTTAAACGAGTCAGCTCACGAGCTAAAGAGTCGAGTCAGGACTAGCTTGAGCTTGGCTTGTTAGCTCTTTGAGCTCAGTCACTAGCCACGTATCGAGCCGGACACAAGCCGATTCACGCTGAGTGTTATAATTCAATGCTTTTCAATAAATCACCAAATTATATACATACATATATATATATATTATATAATAATTATATTTTTGATATGATATGAAAAGTTTGGATAGTATAAATGTAAGAAAAAGAAAATTTGGGTGTTCTGACAGTTAAATACATAACAATTTGATAGTGGTATGCATGTAAATGCCCCATTTAGGGGAAAAAAACCTATTTCAATTATTTCATGAGCATATATCCTAATAATTCATGGCACAACACAAATTTATATTGTNGACAATTTGATAGTGGTATGCATGTAAATGCCCCATTTAGGAAAAAAAAAACCTATTTCAATTATTTCATGAGCATATATCCTAATAATTCATGGCACAACACAAATTTATATTGTATTATCAAAATATGAATTCATTCAAGAGTGAAAACAAAGTAAAAAAAACCAACATTTGAGCTAAGAAAAAGAAATCATATTTCCAAATAAAATGTCAACTAAATCAAATAAATTTATCACCCAAATCAAATTCAAACGAATATATTTTGAGACAGCTTTCTGTATGTTTTGCAATGCAAATCACCAAAACTGTTTTCTTGTTGCGTTCTAAAAATTTATGATGTGAGAAAGCTATTTCTTTTTTAACTCAGAATGATAAAATATAATGGCTGTAAGAAAGTTAGTGTCTAATAATTTTTTAAAAAATACATATTTATGATTCTCGATCATAACTTTCTAGAAAATAACTGTTATTTTCAAAACTACAACTCTATAATCATTTTATAAAATGCAACAGTCACCCCAAACAGACCCTAAGATACACTAACATATCTTTTAAGACAGACATGCAGGCACAAAATTCGCTTGGTTAAGCATTACTTTTTGAAAAGTAGCAGAAACAAAATTCTGTGTTTTCAGCATACTTTGCTCATTGAGCCAAAACAAATTTCAAACCCAAGTTCCACTGANGAATCAAATTCAAACGAATATATTTTGAGACAGCTTTCTGTATGTTTTGCAATACAAATCACCAAAACTGTTTTCTTGTTGCGTTCTAAAAATTTCTGATGTGAGAAAGCTATTTCTTTTTTAACTCAGAATGATAAAATATGATGGCTATAAGAAAGTTAGTGTCTAATAATTTTTTTTAAAAATACATATTTATGATTCTCGATCATTACTTTCTAGAAAATAACTGTTATTTTCAAAACTACAACTCTATAATCATATTATAAAATGCAACAGTCGCCCCAAACAGACCCTAAGATACACTAACATATCTTTTAAGACAGACATGCAGGCACAAAATTCGCTTGGTTAAGCATTACTCTTTGAAAAGTAGCAAAAACAAAATTCTGTGTTTTCAGCATACTTTGCTCATTGAGCCAAAACAAATTTCAAACCCAAGTTCCACTGANTGAGAATTAGAAAACCAAAAATTTCTTTTTATTTCTTCATACATCAAAATTGAATAATGACACTCAATAGGTCACGATGGAGAAAAAGGAATTATGTAGCCGCCCCACTTAGTGTGATAAAGGTTTGCCGTTGTTGTTGTTGTATACATCAAAATTGAATTTTATTTACATTAATGTTATGAGTAGATGGACTTCAATGTAACTGAAGATTTTCAAAACCGAAACTAGAAAAGTATCGATCTTCTTATTTCATTTCAGATGTGCATAGTAAGAGAGAAAATAATTTAACATTAGATTTTGTTTAACACAAAATAAAGTGAACATGAAATAAAAAAGATCAACAAGTGCTTCTAGACATGGTATGTCACAAAAAAGGAGTTCAAGTTGGCTGTTCAAGAAGGGCATAAGAGCATTAAACCTTCATTTAATTCACATGAGTGCATTCATTTTAATTTTGGGTAGTGGAGGGGCTAGTAATTGAATAAGCTTCATTCCATTGGAAAGTAGATCTATAAAAGGAACTAATTCATTTTAAAAAATTCCGTTGCTCAATCTTCTGAGTACGAAAGAACTTAGCCAATAAAAGGCAACTCCAGACACTACATTGCATTTAGCTTACAAAAGAAGAGAGATGCTACTACCAAACAGACTTGTTTGAGGATTTTTCGTTGCTAGATTATCAGAAACTTCAATGTATAATATAACTGAAACTAAATAAACTATATTGATAAATATAGCTAGCCAGAAAGACAATAAAGGCATTATAAAGAGCATTTCATGCAAATAAAATAAATACTTTCAGAAAAAAATTACAATTTTGCTTCCATAGAACATAAAATTTTGGTGGGTGGGATTTGCAGCAAAATTATTGAAATGTGTCATAAATGAAAAATATTAGGATCTTACACAAATTGCGCCTTTCTTAGACTCCAACGTGCAAGTTCTTGCTGGATGTTCTGGGGTACCTCTATGGTCTATGNAGCATAATTTTTAATAATGTTATATTTTAACTTAACCATTTTCATGGATTTGGCCTGTGCAAAGATGAGAGGTAAGCCTCCCGAAGTTTGAAATTCAGTGAAATACTTGCTTAGTTCCTATGAGGCCAGCAGGTACAATTATTACAAGCATTGTCATATAAAGCTTTAGGAATTGCAATATCCAAGTCAGAAGAATCTTAAAATACTCGACAATCTAAACTCGATGAATTAAGAAAACTTAAAAGGATAAGATGGGATGATATAACACTGTAAGAAATGAATGAATTTATTTGTAAGAAAATTTAAAAAGATTGTAAAGCCAGTTTCAATGAAATTTCACCTTAGAATTTTACTATTGTTCGAACAAACACAGAATCAAAGAGCTGAGAAACAATTAAATTTTGCAAAAGCATAAANATTCTTTAAGGTCATTTTTTCTTAGCTTCTATGGATCTGTCTTTATTATTTCCTTGTTGTCTCATGAAGTTCATATGGAATATATGAAGATCACTATTTTAAATTTTAAAAAGATAAATGCACTTTCTCATACATAATTAAGGCGACTTGTATTCATATGAACGGTGCACTTTCTAAAATTTCTAAACTGCTTATTCAGAACAGGGGCAAAATGAACAATTTTTCACAATCAGTTGTTTTCCATAAGCGCCAACCAAACAGCCAGACAGCTTATCCGGATCAGCTGCTCATCAGCAGATTATCAGGATAAGCTGCTTATCAGCAGAAGCTGGATAAGTTGCAGCTGCCCCAAACAGACCCTTCCTCTAATTTCATTTTTTTCCCTTTGAGGTAGACAAGAGATCAAAACTATTTCAACCAGCCTCTTCAGTTTTTCAAAAGTTTATAACATATGTCAGGATTCAGTTCCAAATTAAAAAAAACAAAAACAAAAAGAAAGAACATATAATTATTATCAAATGAACATGAAGAAACTAAGAAAGTGCTGCATAAAAAATTACCCCCTTTAAGAGCAGTCTTGATGTCTTCTGTTTTTGTAGTGACCATCTCTACAAAACCCCAATAAGGCTTACTCCTCTTACTTGGATCTGGAAGGCTTTTCCTTCCCATTACAATAAACCTCAGCAGCAGTTGCTTCTCAATGTTCACCTCCTACACATAACCACATTTAAAACAATGTACATGAGTAACAAATACTTTAATAAAATCTAAGCTTTTATTAAAAATAAAATTCTGATTTTGAATTGCTCATAAGCATCTTTATCATTACAATAACTAATGATACAAACCTGGGCCCCATGGCCACCTTCAGGTNGGGCTAATCCCAGATCTCACCAGGTCATGTCTCATGCCACCACCATTCAACCTTAGTTCAAAGATTTGATCCATGTCATCCCTAATGTAGATGTTGAGGTTACACCATTGCTTCCCTACTTCAATCCACATTATACTCATGAAAAATTTCATGAGTGCTAATATTAAATGGTTACTTTATCCTTAATTGATCTACAAGTATTCTTCAATTCACATAAATACATAATGCTACATCTCTGATATCATATTTATCAGCTCAAATACTTTAACTTGTATTTCGATTTTGCGTGATGCAACCAAATGACAAGACTCTTGCTTGCTCAATGTAGACTATGGGTGACTCCAACTTTATGGTGTCACATTAATCATATATATACCTCGACTTTCTCTTCATCACGCTTATTTGCTACCTCAACTACCCCTAAATCATATTTCTATTAGAAATATTTGCAATTAATTAAGTGTTCTTTTTTGTCATGCGTAGGAATCTCGAATTTGACAAATGCGAAGTGTATAAAATTGGTCATCATGTTGCACTCACTAGCCTTGAAGTACACCATCAAAGATATCTACAACCTTTATCAAATAGATCTCACTCAATCATTTTATTCTAATCTTAGTCAGGTCTAGCTTGATTATCTTAAGAATTTTATTTATAGCTATAATTTTAGATCTGTTTAAACTACTGTAACTTTTTTTAATTATTAAAATAAACATCATTTCACCATAGTGATACAAGTATTATAACAACCTTTTTCATAATGTTCCCTTCCGTTTCACCTATACCCTGCCTTATGACAAAAATAATAATAATAATAATAAAAAAGATATCATGCTCCCCTCTTATTCGCAACCATTTTGATCTTCTTCACAGCAATCGTAATCATATGAGCATTGCTCCCAATCTCCCTCAAACATCATACATGAGTTTCAGCAGGGTGGCTATCAAAGCTATCTGAAGATTAAACATGATCAATGATGTATGAAAGTTTAGATATAGTTAGATCACTCTCCATATGTTTAAGAATCATTTAATCAAGTTATACGGCTACATTTTTTTGAAAATGATGACTACTATTGAAGTACAAATATATGTTGTTTTCGATATATAATTAAAAAAGAGTTGAATGACACTAGAAAAAAAAAATCTCATATTTGCATTAGTTCCTCCTATTAACCTATGTCAAACACATATATCAATGCTACTACTTCAAACTTGTAAATATAAATACTTGAATATTTAACATTTTGCTACAATATCATTGACAATCCTGCAAAAGCAAGAATTGAATGGAAAGTTGATTCATGAATATTGAAGACACAAGGGCTTCATTAATCTTCTTAGATAGCAACCCAAACCTATTATCATTTCCTCTAATTTCATTTTTTTTCCCTTTGAGGTAGACAAGAGATCAAAACTATTTCAACCAGCCTCTATACTTTTTCAAAAAGTTTATAACATATGTCAGGATTCAGTTCCAAATTTAAAAAAAAAAACAAAAAGAAAAAGAAAGAACATATAATTATTATCAATGAACATGAAGAAACTAAGAAAGTGCTGCATAAAAAATTACCCCCTTTAAGAGAAGTCTTAATGTCTTCTGTTTTTGTAGTGACCATCTCTACAAAACCCCAATAAGGCTTACTCCTCTTACTTGGATCTGGAAGGCTTTTCCTTCCCATTACAATAAACCTCAGCAGCAGTTGCTTCTCAATGTTCACCACCTACACATTACCACATTTAAAACAATGTACATGAGTAACAAATACTTTTATAAAATCTACGCTTTTATTATAAATAAAATTCTGATTTTAAATTGCTCATACGCATCTTTATCATTACAATAACTAATGATACAAACCTGAGCCCCATGGCCACCTTCAAGTTTCTCTTTTTCAGCATCCTCACCATCATTTTCTTTCTCCTCTTCTGTCCTTTTCTTGCCTTCCTTTCCCGNCAACTAAGAAAGTGCAGCATAAAAAATTACCCCCTTTAAGAGCAGTCTTAATGTCTTCTGTTTTTGTAGTGACCATCTCTACAAAACCCCAATAAGGCTTACTCCTCTTACTTGGATCTGGAAGGCTTTTCCTTCCCATTACAATAAACCTCAACAGCAGTTGCTTCTCAATGTTCACCTCCTACACATTACCACATTTCAAACAATGTACATGAGTAACAAATACTTTTATAAAATCTAAGCTTTTATTAAAAATAAAATTCTGATTTTAAATTGCTCATAAGCATCTTTATCATTACAATAACTAATGATACAAACCTGGGCNGTTTTATAAAATCTAAGCTTTTATTATAAATAAAATTCTGATTTTAAATTGCTCATAAGCATCTTTATCATTACAATAACTAATGATACAAACCTGGGCCCCATGGCCACCTTCAGGTTTCTCTTTTTCAGCATCCTCACCATCATTTTCTTTCTCCTCTTCTGTCCTTTTTTTGCCTTCCTTTCCCGAGTCCGGAGATTGTTTCTCCTCAAATGTCCTCTCGCCGGACTCCGGCCGAAGGATTATGTACATCTTTTGCACATCATCGACGCCATGAGCTTCCTCCTTTGCAATTTTAGGTCGATAGAAGAAAAATATATCCCCTCTCTCCTACATCCAAATAATGAAAAAGTTGAAGCATAATGCAATTAGTTACTCACATGAAGAACTTGACAAAATTGGACAAGCCTCCAGTCCATAACAAAGAATAATTATGATTTATCGAATGAAAAATTAAAAATAGAACCTTTTCCCACATCATATACACATAGATTAAAGTATGGTTGTATTTAAAAACACTCAAAATGTTTTCAAAAACAAGTTAAATTGTTTTTAGTAACAAAAAAACAAAAAAACAAATTAAAAACACACTAAACAGACATGTTTTTAAAACATAGGAAAAACAATAAAAAAGACATAAAAAACAAAATTTATCCCAAACTAGCCCTTTATTTTAATGAATCAATGCCTAGTTAGTAATTCAATCTGACAATCATCAAATTAAAGAATTAAGCTCGTTGCTTTATTTTGACTTTTGCATTTATATTATTTTAACATAATCTCAGTACAAACTAAACTAATCAAAGAACAAAATGTTGATTGAAAAACTGAATTTATAAGTTCATTCCTAATTATTGTCTATATTCGATGCAAAATAATTAAAAAAAACAGCCAACATAACAGTTTTGCTTGAAAGAGAAAGAAATAACTTGAACTTTTTCTTAACCACTTCATTTCAAAGAAAGAAAAAACACAAATTTGATTGAATAAGCATAGCAATCCAATATACAAATTCACATACACAGTCCATAAATCTTANAACAAAAAAACAAATTAAAAACACACTAAACAGACATGTTTTTAAAACATAGGAAAAACAATAAAAAAGACATAAAAAACAAAATTTATCCCAAACTAGCCCTTTATTTTAATGAATCAATGCCTAGTTAGTAATTCAATCTGACAATCATCAAATTAAAGAATTAAGCTCGTTGCTTTATTTTGACCTTTGCATTTATATTATCTTAACATAAACTCAGTACAAACTAAACTAATCTAAGAACAAAATGTTGATTGAAAAGCTACATTTATAGATTCATTCCTAATTATTGTCTATATTCGATGCAAAATAATAATAAAAAAAACAGCCAACATAACAGTTTTGCTTGAAAGAGAAAGAAATAACTTGAACTTTTGCTTAACCACTTCATTTCAAAGAAAGCAAAAACACAAATTTGATTGAATAAGCATAGCAATCCAATATACAAATTCACATACACAGTCCATAAATCTTATGTAAATGCATATCTCACAATATTACATAAAACTAATACTATTACCACTTATAAAAAAAGAAAAAATATACCTTATGTAATTTTTTACTGATAACTGAAAGAAACAGAACTGAAGGGATTGAGAGAAAAAAGAAAAACAAAAAACCTGGATTTCTACTTTGGGATCAGCTCTTGTTTTCACCTCCTCTCCTTGCCCCATTGTAATCCTTCGAAGTCAATCTGAGCTATGGTTTTAAGTTCTCTGTATAGACTAAATACATAAGAAGGAAAAGGCCTCGGGAGTTTAATGGAGGGGCAGGTGTAAGCTTGCATGCCGTTAGGTTTTTGAAGTGGCGCATTAAAAGGCAGCCATGTGCCGACTGCAGATGAACAATGCCATGCATCTGAAACTTATTATTTACAAAATCAACCAACCACCCTTCCATCTTTCTTTCAAGTTCTCACTCAAATATCAAAATTCATGGTTTCAAAAAATTATCTGAATTGTTTAGGAATTGAAAAAACTCATAATATTTATATTTTGATGTGAGTGGTATGCATAAGAATGTGAAATTTTAGGAATTGAAAACAAATTAAAATTTTTGAAGTATACGAGTGCTCAAAATTTATTTAATCTTTTACATCTAGAATAAACATATGGTTCCATTTCTTTTATTTCAAATANCGAGTGCTCAAAATTTATTTAATCTTTTACATCTAGAATAAACATATGGTTCCATTTCTTTTATTTCAAATATTTTAAGAAATTAAATAATTGTTTATAATAACATTCTTATATGTCTCATATGCATTATAAAATATAAATTATAGCAACTCTTTCAAGTGTTTCATGTATTTTCAAAAGACTTTGAAATATGCCATTTAGGTACATATATAAAGCATTTCACATATTCTTATATGTTTACATATTGTATACACCAGAAATTCCGGNTTTAGCAACTCTTTCAAGTGTTTCATATATTTTCAAAAGACTTTGAAATATGTCATTTAGGTACATATATAAAGCATTTCACATATTCTTATATGTTTACATATTGTATACACCAGAAATTCCGGCACGAATCTCAAAAGGAACGAACGACCGAGTTAAAAGAGTTCCCCTTTGAGGTAAGCAAACAACCGAAGATTCAATGTCGAGCATGAGAAACAATGTATCTGAGCCCTTGATATGTCCAANGCCGGCACGAATCTCAAAGGGAACGAACGACCGAGTTAAAAGAGTTCCCCTTCGAGGTAAGCAAACAACCGAAGATTCAATGTCGAGCATGAGAAACAATGTATCTGAGCCCTTGATATGTCCAAGCTCGGAGATGTTTCCCCTCTCGGTACCGATGAGATCTCCGAGAGTGAGGCGTAGATCATCCAGACAATAAGTATCGTCGGATATCTCGCATACGCAGTGACAAAATATACCTAAGACCTTCCGAGATAAGGAGTTTCGACCGAGACGACAAACCTATTAGGCATGCGAGACACGGGACATGTAAGACTTGAATTGAACGATAAGTGAGTCATGGCTCACCCGACAGCAGTTGGCCAACCAATCCGGGGCAAGCGAGATCTCCATACGATTGAGCGCCTGAACCAACCGACACGCACTTCGGAAGGCACAGTTGTCACTCGACCGGTTGCCTCAATCTACCGAGCTCAAACAAGTCGGTCCATTGATTTGTANCTGTAAGACTTGAATTGAACGATAAGTGAGTCATGGCTCACCCGACAGCAGTTGGCCAACCGATCCGGGGTAAGCGAGATCTCCATACGACTGAGCGCCTGAACCAACCGACACGCACTTAGGAAGGCACAGTTGTCACTCGACCGGTTGCCTCAATCTACCGAGCTCAAACAAGTCGGTCCATTGATTTGTAATATGTTAAAATTGAAATTGTAACACAAATATAATATAAAATACATATAATTAATTAGAGTCTGAATCACATTAAGAAAGATTTCTATAATTGTTTCCTCATTGTTGTAATTGTACAAAATACACTCTTATAAATCAGAGACAAAAATACGAATAAAGGAGACTCTCTCCCCAACTCNTATTTCTATAATTGTTTTCTCATTCCTGTAATTGTACAAAATACACTCTTATAAATCAGAGACAAAAATACGAATAAAGGAGACTCTCTCCCCAACTCTCTCGACAGTAAACTCTTGACCCACTCTACTCTCTTTTCTCTTCTTCGCTTGGCTCTAACTCTCAAGGCATGCCCACAAAAGACAATTTGAGATTCAAGATTCTGAAAGATGGTACGGTGANTTTGACCCACTCTACTCTCGTTTCTCTTCTTCAATTGGCTCTAACTCTCAAGGCATGCCCACAAAAGACAATTTGAGATTCAAGATTCTGAAAGATGGTACGGTGAGTGTAGACATGCTCCATACTAGAAACAGAGCTAACTACGAAGGTAAAACTTGCCAAAGAGAGATAGCACGCATGGAATCCAAAAGAGACGCTACACAACCAGATGTCCATGCACAAGTCCAGGACTTACAAGCCCAAATGACCCTATAATGGAGCAATTCGAGGTCCTTCAGGCAGCAAGCACCCAGAGGAATGACTAGACGCCTCGTCTGGAGGTCGAACCTCAATGAGCTCGTCCTCAAAGGCCCCCCACTAGGGGACCCGCCTATCCCGCACAACTCGGTCAACAACCAGCGAATAGAAGGACAAGGCAAGTCCCAACACACTAACATAGCCACGTATGTGCAGGCAAACAGGTGATGGGAAGAGTAGAGGATAGTTCCTATTCAACCACTCGCAAGAGGGGCTTTTACCCACCAAATCAATGAAGCAGTGACATTGCCCAAGCTAAGGATCCATTGCTTAGATTCATACGAAAGAGGCACGACCCAATCGACCACGTAGCGTTGTTTGAGCCATCAATCAGTCTGTTCTAGATAGACTACCCTATAATATGTTGCCTCATCTTAACCACCTTGAAGGAATCAACTCTTTCATGGTTTAACGATTTACCGACCAAAACCATCCCAAATTACTACGAATTTAAAAGACTCTTTATTTCACACCTCTCAAACGTGCATAAACCGCGGAAAGACTCAGACACCTTGCTTTACATGAAGTAGAGAGAAAGCAAGAGCCTACGAGCCTACATCATTCCCTTCCAGAATGAGATGTTGGAAGTTAGAAATCTTGAAGCCTGAAATAACCATAATAGCTTTGAAGTGATGAGTCTGAAGCAAACAGTTCAGTTATGACCTCAATCTTCTTGAACCTACTACTTTTGCAGAAGTATTAGAGATGACAAACGAGCACATACTCACCGAGGAGGACCTTCAAGGCTCCCTAAAGGGTAAGCCAGAATCGTTCGACCACCCGTCAAGGAAGAGGAAAAAACAAGGCAAGCCGCAAATTAAGCCCTCCCCGATCACCAAAACAACAGCTCTCGGTCCCGAGATCAGCGGAGNTGTTAATAGCCTTAATAATGTTAGAGCAACAAATTTACTAAATTTAGCTCGAAGATCATTGATTGCTCGAAAGTTGACTTAAATTTTGGCTCGAATCAAGATCAAATTGAAATAAATTAGCCAAGCAACATTGCTAACTGCTATCATCATAATCTTTCGCTACAATCTTTGTTGTCAACTAATGCTTTTAGACAACATATTATGATTTATATAACGTAACTAACTTTTGTTATTTTAGTCTTTCACTCAACATCTATGACCAACTAATGATTTTGCAAGACTCACTATGACTTATGTGGCTAATTATTGTTGTAGCTTACCACCACTACATAATAGCTTCTTGTTGTCATTGCAGTTTTTTACTGCCTATATTGTGGTCAATTTACGCTCTTAAAGCAACTTACTACGACTTATGTGACTAATTACTATTGTAGCTTCACACTATGACATATATGGTCAACTACTATTATTATAGCTTTCTACTACGACTTATGAGACAAAATGTTGTCTTCGCAGCCTCTCACTATAGTCTCTGCAACCGATTGTTATCATTGCATTTTTCGACTATGGTCTAAGTGATTAATTTGTCATTGTTGTCTTCTACTACTGCCTATATGATGAAATGTTGTCATTATAGCATTCCACTACAGTTTGTTGTCAACTGATGCTTTTGCAGCTACCATCTACGGCGATCTTTTTGGCCAACTAACACTACTATAAGTACCAAATGATCTAAGTGATCAACTACGACTTATGTAGTTAATTGTCATTGCAGCTTTCAATCACAGCTATGTGACGAACTACGACTTATATAGTTAACTGCTTTTGAAACTCTTAACTACAATATATCTAACTAACTGTTACTGTAGCTTCCAACTATAATTTATGTGACTAACTACAACATATTTGAGAATCTGCCACTACAATTTTCAACCATGACCTATGTGGCTAAGTGTCACTTTATAGCCATCGACTCCAATCTTTATATTAAGCTACTGTGTTTATAGCAATCAATTATGACATTTGTTGCTCACTATTGCTATTACTATATTTATTGTAGCCCCAATTACGACTACTAAACATGAAGGACTATTAAACATTTGTGATTATCAACATTATAATTATATCTTCTCTAATTAAAGAGGAAAATAAATTTATGTAATTAAAATCTTATAGCCTATAGGTACTTATTTTGAGAGGTGCTTAGGGCAGCAACGTCATATTTTGAATTTTTTTTAATTGCTGACAAGAAAATAAAAATTTCATCCAAAGCGCACATGTGAAAGTATATTGTTGCTTAATTGGCCGCGTGTGAAACACGTGTCTACATTCAATGAATGTGAAAGATAACCAACCGTGTTAGGTTTTTTGTCGCGCCTGCGCTTGGCCAGACTTCAAGCGGGCGGAAAACCATCCCGATTCAATGAATGTTGGACTCTAGTCGTATGACCAAACTACCCTTGAGACCACATCCCATTTGAAAAAAACTAAACCAACACCAATTATCGTTGAGAAAAAAGTGTCTATACACGCGCCCTATAATTTTTATATATTTACATATTTAATATTTAATTCTTAATTTTTACATTACCAACACTTAGTGGTGTAAACAAATCCGGTCGAGCTCGGGCCTCCTTAGCTTGAGTTTGAGCTTGATTAATTTTATTGAGCCCAAGCTTAAGTCTACGAGTTCGAGCTGACTCACGAGCCGGCTTGTTTAATATAAAAGAGAGAAATGATATTAATTTAAAATAATTTCATAATAAATTGATAAATAGAATAAATAATTAAGAGATAAATAAAAAAAAATCACTTAATATACAATAAAAAAAATATTATTTTTTAAATAATTTTAATAACTTAAAGATAGAAGTTTTGAAATTTAAGATATTTGAATATATTCTATGTTAATAATTATTTAAACGAGTCAGCTCACGAGCTAAAAGGTCGAGTCGGGACTGGCTTGAGCTTGGTTTGTTAGCTCTTCGAGCTCAGTCACGAGCCACATATCGAGCCGAACACAAGTCGGTTCACGAGTGGGCTTGATCCACTTGAACCCCTTAAAAATGATAATTCACATGATTCCAAGGATTTTGAGTGTTATAATTCAATGCTTTTTAATAAATCACCAAATTATATATATATATATATATATATATATATATAATTACAAACAAACCACTCAATTTCATTATATTTACATATTTAACTACTAACTTCAATTGTTTGCACATATCATTGTACCGATGAAAAAGATGCATCTTACTTTTATTATTGAATAAAAATAATTATATTTTTGATATTGTATGAAAAGTTTGGATGGTATAAATGTAAGAAAAATAAAATTTGGGTGTTCTGACAGTTAAATACATAACAATTTGATAGTGGTATGCATGTAAATGCCCCATTTAGGAAAAAAAAACCTATTTCTATTATTTCATGAGCATATATCCTAATTATTCATGGCACAACACAAATTTATATTGTACTATCAAATATGAATTCATTCAACAGTGAAAACTAAGTAAAAAAAACCAACATTTGAGCTAAGAAAAAGAAATCATATTTCCAAATAAAATGTAAACTAAATCGAAAAAAAGTTATCACCCAAATCAAATTCAAACCGATATGAAACAACAATGATATATTTTGGGGCAACTTTCTGCATGTTTTGCAATTAGGGCTGTCAAAACGGTTCGTTGTTCGCAAACAGCTCATGTTCAGCTCGTTAAGAAGCTCGTGTTCGGCTTGTTAATTTCGTTCGATAAGTTAACGAGCCGAACACAAACTAAGATGTGTTCATTCGTGTTCGGCTCAAAATGCTATATATATATATATATAGTATTTAAAAAAAATCTAATTGTCTACAAGGCTACAAAGATTTATGATCAATTAAAATATTGATTAAGAAAATAAAAAAAAAAATTATTAAATTAAATTCAAGTGATGTTTTAATATAAATAATAATTTTTAAATCTTGCTCAAACCCTTATTGTCTTATGACTACATNACTCTGCGTACTTCATATATACGCAAATTTTTTCCCCTTTTAACACACCTAGCACTTTATTTATAAATTATAATGTCGACAAAAATATAAATATTTGTTGCAATATAAATGCATGCAATATATTATAACATGATTTAATGTTTTGCACATTTTATTTTGTATTTATTTATTTATTTATTTATTTATTGCGATAATATCAGTTCATGTTATTTTTTAATTTATTTTCGTTAACATAAAACTAATTTTAGTTGGAAAATGTATAAAATTTGAGGGTATTTCAATGCAATATAAAAATAAATTCCATTTATTTATAATTAGTTGATACTAAAATAAAATCAACAAAGAAAATTGATTTAGATTTTAGCTTGGATTGAAATAAACAGGCCTAGCTACGAGCCAAAGTTCAAATTGTTTTTCGCACCAATTTCAAGCATTTCACGGTTCGGCTTGAAGTGGTTCGAGATTGGCTCTATCTTTTATTTATAAAAATTATATATAATGTTAAGTAAAATCAAATATAGCTGAGCTACAAGCCGATTTCGAGCTGGAATGAATCCAAATAACTCAATTTGAGTCGTATTGTTTTGATTTCGAGCTAGATCAAGCTGATTTCTAGTTGGAATAGATTCAAATACTCAATTTTGAGCCAACTTGTTTCATTTTTTAGCAGGAGTATGCTCGATTCAATTTCGAGCCGCACTAACTTGAAATCAAACATAATAACCTAAGACTAGATTTCGATCATAACTCAATCTGTTCGAGCCGATTTCAAGCTGGCCTTAGCTCGGCTTGAAATCGACTCGTTAACAGCTCTAGACATCTTTTTTCGAGCAATGTGAGCACTCGATTCTGACACCTTAGGAATCTCTTTACAACCAATGTACTATATATTCAAACACGAATGCAATAGCACTGTCATGAGATGTAAAAGCACATCGGATTTCACCTAAATTCATTGAACTCCAAATGAATTTTAATAACCTATAGTTTTATTAATCAATTATTTTCAATAAATCAACAAATTAAAAAAAAATTAATTAATTACATACAAACCACTCATTTTCAATATATTTATACATATGCCAATATATACCAATGAAAAGATGTATTTTACTTTTATTATTAAATAAAAATAATGATATTTTTTTTTTCTGATATGAAAATTTTGGATGGTATAAATGTAAAATAAATCCTATTTCATAGTATTTCATGAGCATATATCCTAATAATTCATGGCAGAAAACAAATTTATATTGTATAATCAAATATGAATTCATTCAACAGTGAAAACAAAGTAAAAAAAACCAACATTTGAGCTTAGAAAAAGAAATCATATTTCCAAATAAAATGCTAACTAAATCGAATAAAATTATCACCCAAATCAAATTCAAACCAATATGAAACAATAATGATATATTTTGGGGCAGCTTTCTCCATGTTTTGCAATTAGGGCTGTCAAAACGGTTCGTTGTTCGCAAACAGCTCGTGTTCAGCTCGTTAAGATGCTCGTGTTCAGCTCGTTAATTTCGTTCGATAAGTTAACGAGCCGAACACGAACTAAGATGTGTTCATTCGTNCCGGAAACTCGAGCTTGTATATGAGATGAGTGTGAGTTTGCCGGCCGAATTGATGCCTTAGAATGCGGTAGACTCCTTCCGCAAGAGCTCTCGCCGGTGCCTGCCGACGGTGGCCGATAGTTGCTGTATCATATTCTTCTGTAGTTTTATAATGGGCTTTTCATCAAGTCTAGTTACAAATTACAATTCTCATGTGAATGCATGCATATCTAACACTTAAAAATTTTATTTTTGACATTTATAGCACTGAAATCTATTATATCACATAAAAAAAATAATAATTTTAAGTATTAAAAGTGAAATATACATTTTCATGCATAGGTAAGATGTCATGTATGTAAAAATTAATGTATAGATGTTAGATATGTAAATACATTGCAATTGAGTGGTATGTATGCAGATCTTTCAAACTTATATAATAGCTCAACACCACATGTAGGCAAAGGTAATTAGAGAGAAGCAACAGAAAAGGAAAGCAGAATAAAAGGCAAGGTTAATAAAACAATGATGCTCTAAAGCTGCATACCTTTGGCACAGCATTGATGTTATCAATAGAACGGTATCCACGGGGTTAAGGCCAAAAGATCAGTAGATTCTTTACACTGAATCCGAGAACCAATATTTCTTTGGTTTTAGATTGTCATATGTTAGCCAACTTTAAAATAGCCTAGACTCTTTCTAACCCTTTTCTATTTTGGTCCCACTTTATGGGCTAATCCCAAATCTCACCAGGTCATGCATCATGCCACCACCATTCAACCTTAGTTCAAAGATTTGATCCATGTCATCCTTAATATAGATGTTGAGGTTACACCATTGCTTCCCTACTTCAAATCCACATTATACTCATGAAAAATTTCATGAGTACTAATATTAAATGGTTACTTTATCCTTAATTGATCTACAAGTATTCTTCAATTCACATAAATACATAATGTTACATCTCCAAAATCATATTTATCAGCTCAAATACTTCAACTTGTATTTCGTTTTTGTGTGATGCAACCAAATGACAAGACTCTTGCTTTCTCAATGTAGACTATGGGCGACTCCCAACTATATGGTGTCACATTAATCATATATATACCTCGACTCTCTCTTCATCACGCTTATTTGCTACCTCAACTACCCNCAAAATCATATTTATCAGCTCAAATACTTCAACTTGTATTTTGTTTTTGCGTGATGCAACCAAATGACAAGACTCTTGCTTTCTCAATGTAGACTATGGGCGACTCCCAACTTTATGGTGCCACATTAATCATATATATACCTCGACTCTCTCTTCATCACGCTTATTTGCTACCTCAACTACCCCTAAATCAAATTTTTATTAGAAATTTTTGCAAGTGATTAAGTGTTTTTTTTGTCATGCGTAGGAATCTCGAATTTGACAAATGCTAAGAACAATATATAAATTTGGTCATCATGTTGCACTCACTAGTCTTGAAGTACACCATCAAAGATATCTATTACCTTTATCAAATAGATCTCACTCAATCATTTTATTCCAATCTTAGTCAGGTCTAGCTTGATTATCTTAAGAATTTTATTTATAGCTATAATTTTAGATCTGTTTAAACTNTTATTAGAAATTTTTGCAAGTAATTAAGTGCTTTTTTTTTTGTCATGCGTAGGAATCTCGAATTTGACAAATGCTAAGAACAATGTATAAAATTGGTGATCATGTTGCACTCACTAGTCTTGAAGTACACCATCAAAGATATCCACTACCTTTATCAAATAGATCTCACTCAATCATTTTATTCTAATCTTAGTCAGGTCTAGCTTGATTATCTTAAGAATTTTATTTATAGCTATAATTTTAGATCTGTTTAAACTACTGTAACTTTTTTTAATATTAAAATAAACATCATTTCACCATAGTGGTACAAGCATTATAACAACCTTTTCCATAATGTTCCCTTCTGTTTCACCTATGCCCTACCTTATGACAAAAAAATAAATAAATAAATAAATAAAAAGATATCATGCTCTCCTCGTATTCGCAACCATTTTGATCTTCTTCACAGCTATCGTAATCATATGAGCATTGCTCCCAATCTCCCTCAAACATCATACATGAGTTTCAGCAGGGTGGCTAACAAAGCTATCTGAAGATTAAACATGATCAATGATGTATGAAAGTTTAGATATAGTTAAATCACTCTCCATATGTTTAAGAATCATTTAATCAAGTTATACAGCTACATTTTTTTTTGAAAATGATGACTACTATTGAAGTACAAAGAAATGCTGTTTTCGATATATAATTAAAAAAGAGTTCAATGACACTAGAAAAAAAAAATCTCATATTTACATTAGTTCCTCCTATTAACCTATGTCAAACACATATATCAATGCTACTACTTCAAACTTGTAAATATAAATACTTGAATATTTAACATTTGCTACAATATCATTGACAATCCTGCAAAAGCAAGAATTGAATGGAAAGTTGATTCATGAATATTGAAGACACAAGGGCTTCATTAATCTTCTTAGATAGCAACCCGAACCTATTATCATTTCCTGAAATTTCATTTTTTTTTTTTCCTTTGAGGTAGACAAGAGATCAAAACTATTTCAACAGTCTCTTCAGTTTTTCAAAAGTTTATAACATATGTCAGGATTCAGTTTTAAATTTAAAAAAAAAAACAAAAAGAAAAAGAAAGAACATATAATTATTATCAATGAACATGAAGAAACTAAGAAAGTGCTGCATAAAAAATTACCCCCTTTAAGAGAAGTCTTAATGTCTTCTGTTTTTGTAGTGACCATCTCTACAAAACCCCAATAAGGCTTACTCCTCTTACTTGGATCTGGAAGGCTTTTCCTTCCCATTACAATAAACCTCAGCAGCAGTTGCTTCTCAATGTTCACCACCTACACATTACCACATTTAAAACAATGTACATG
>JXCR01042229.1:97761-110605 GCA_002079205.1 Phalaenopsis hybrid cultivar
GTTTCTCTTTTTCAGCATCCTCACCATCATTTTCTTTCTCCTCTTCTGTCCTTTTCTTGCCTTCCTTTCCCGAATCCGGAGATTGTTTCTCCTCAAATGTCTTCTCGCCGGAATCCGGCCGAAGGATTATGTACATCTTTTGCACATCATCGACGCCATGAGCTTCCTCCTTTGCAATTTTAGGTCGATAGAAGAAAAATATATCCCCTCTCTCCTACATCCAAATAATGAAAAAGTTAAAGCATAATGCAATTAGTCACTCACACGAACAACTTGACAAAATTGGACAAGCCTCCTATCCATAACAAAGAATAATTATGATTTATGGAAGGAAAATTAAAAATAAAACCTTTTCCCACATCATATACACGTAGATTAAAGTATGGTTGTATTTAAAAACACTCAAATGTTTTCAAAAGCATGTTAAACTGTTTTTAGCAACAAAAAAAAAACAAACAAAAAAAGATTAAAAACACACTAAACAAACATGTTCTTAAAACATAGGAAAAACAAGAAAAAAAACATAAAAAAACAAAATTTATCCCAAACAAGACCTTTATTTCAATGAATCAAGGCCTAGTTAGTAATTCAATCTGACAATCATCAAATTAAACAGTTAAGCTCATTGCTTTATTGTGACATTTGCAGCTATATTATTTTAACATAATCTCAGTACAAACTAAACTAATCTAAGAACAAAATGTTGATTGAAAAGCTACATTTATAAATTCATTCCTAATTATTGTTTATATTCGATGCAGAATAATAAAAAAAACAGCCAACATAACAGTTTTATTTGAAAGAAAAAAGAAATAACTTGAAATTTTGCTTAACCACTTCATTTCAAAGAAAGCAAAAACACAAATTTGATTGAATAAGCATAGCAATCCAATATACAAATTCACATACACAGTCCATAAATCTTATGTAAATGCATAACTCACAATATTACATAAAACTAATACTATTACCACTTATAAAAAAAGAAAAAAATATACCTTATGTAATTTTTTACTGATAACTGAAAGAAACAGAACTGAAGGGATTGAGAGAAAAAAGNTTGGGAACTCGAGCTTGTATATGAGATGAGTGTGAGTTTGCCGGCCGAATTGATGCCTTAGAATTCGGTAGACTCCCTCCGCAAGAGCTCTCGCCGGTGCCTGCCGACGGTGGCCGATAGTTGCCGTATCATATTCTTCTGTAGTTTTATAATGAAGGCATTTCATCAAGTCTAGTTACAATTCTCATGTGCATGCATATCTAACACTTCAAAATTTTATTTTTTGACATTTATAACACTGAAATCTATTATATCACATCAAAAAATAATAATTTTAAGTATTAAAAGTGAAATATACATTTTCATGCATAGGCAAGATGTCATGTATGTAAAAATTAATGTATAGATGCTAGATATGTAAATACATGGCAATTGAGTGGTATGTATGCAGATCTTCCAAACTTATATAATAGCTCAACATCACATGTAGGCAAAGGTAATTAGAGAGATGGCAACAGAAAAGGAAAGCAGAATAAAAGGCAAGGTTAATAAAACAATGATGCTATAAAGCTGCATAACTTTGGCACAGCATTGATGTTATCAATAGAACGGTATCCTCAGGGTTAAGGCCAAAATATCAGTAGATTCTTCACACTGAATTTGAGAACCAATATTTCTTTGGTTTTAAATTGTCATATGTTAGCCAACTCCAAAATAGCCTAGACTCTTTCTAATCCTTTTCTATTTTGGTTCCACTTTATGGGCTAATCCCAAATCTCACCAGGTCATGTATCATGCCACCACCATTCAACCTTAGTTCAAAGATTTGATCCATGTCATCCCTAATATAGATGTTGAGGTTACACCATTGCTTCCCTACTTCAAATCCATATTATACTAATGAAAAATTTCATGAGTACTAATATTAAATGGTTACTTTATCCTTAATTGATCTACAAGTATTCTTCAATTCACATAAATACATAATGCTACATCTCCAAAATCATATTTATCAGCTCAAATACTTCAACTTGTATTTTGTTTTTGCGTGATGCAACCAAATGACAAGACTCTTGCTTTCTCAATGTAGACTATGGGCGACTCCCAACTTTATGGTGCCACATTAATCATATATATACCTCGACTCTCTCTTCATCACGCTTATTTGCTACCTCAACTACCCCTAAATCAAATTTTTATTAGAAATTTTTGCAAGTGATTAAGTGTTTTTTTTGTCATGCGTAGGAATCTCGAATTTGACAAATGCTAAGAACAATATATAAATTTGGTCATCATGTTGCACTCACTAGTCTTGAAGTACACCATCAAAGATATCTATTACCTTTATCAAATAGATCTCACTCAATCATTTTATTCCAATCTTAGTCAGGTCTAGCTTGATTATCTTAAGAATTTTATTTATAGCTATAATTTTAGATCTGTTTAAACTACTGTAACTTTTTTTAATATTAAAATAAACATCATTTCACCATAGTGGTACAAGCATTATAACAACCTTTTCCATAATGTTCCCTTCTGTTTCACCTATGCCCTACCTTATGTCAAAAAAAAAAATAAATAAATAAATAAAAAGATATCATGCTCTCCTCGTATTCGCAACCATTTTGATCTTCTTCACAGCTATCGTAATCATATGAGCATTGCTCCCAATCTCCCTCAAACATCATACATGAGTTTCAGCAGGGTGGCTAACAAAGCTATCTGAAGATTAAACATGATCAATGATGTATGAAAGTTTAGATATAGTTAAATCACTCTCCATATGTTTAAGAATCATTTAATCAAGTTATACAGCTACATTTTTTTTTGAAAATGATGACTACTATTGAAGTACAAAGAAATGCTGTTTTCGATATATAATTAAAAAAGAGTTCAATGACACTAGAAAAAAAAAATCTCATATTTACATTAGTTCCTCCTATTAACCTATGTCAAACACATATATCAATGCTACTACTTCAAACTTGTAAATATAAATACTTGAATATTTAACATTTGCTACAATATCATTGACAATCCTGCAAAAGCAAGAATTGAATGGAAAGTTGATTCATGAATATTGAAGAAACAAGGGCTTCATTAATCTTCTTAGATAGCAACCTGAACCTATTATCATTTCCTGAAATTTCATTTTTTTTTTTTCCTTTGAGGTAGACAAGAGATCAAAACTATTTCAACAGTCTCTTCAGTTTTTCAAAAGTTTATAACATATGTCAGGATTCAGTTTTAAATTTAAAAAAAAAAACAAAAAGAAAAAGAAAGAACATATAATTATTATCAATGAACATGAAGAAACTAAGAAAGTGCTGCATAAAAAATTACCCCCTTTAAGAGAAGTCTTAATGTCTTCTGTTTTTGTAGTGACCATCTCTACAAAACCCCAATAAGGCTTACTCCTCTTACTTGGATCTGGAAGGCTTTTCCTTCCCATTACAATAAACCTCAGCAGCAGTTGCTTCTCAATGTTCACCACCTACACATTACCACATTTAAAACAATGTACATGAGTAACAAATACTTTTATAAAATCTACGCTTTTATTATAAATAAAATTCTGATTTTAAATTGCTCATACGCATCTTTATCATTACAATAACTAATGATACAAACCTGAGCCCCATGGCCACCTTCAAGTTTCTCTTTTTCAGCATCCTCACCATCATTTTCTTTCTCCTCTTCTGTCCTTTTCTTGCCTTCCTTTCCCGAATCCGGAGATTGTTTCTCCTCAAATGTCTTCTCGCCGGAATCCGGCCGAAGGATTATGTACATCTTTTGCACATCATCGACGCCATGAGCTTCCTCCTTTGCAATTTTAGGTCGATAGAAGAAAAATATATCCCCTCTCTCCTACATCCAAATAATGAAAAAGTTGAAGCATAATGCAATTAGTTACTCACATGAAGAACTTGACAAAATTGGACAAGCCTCCAATCCATAACAAAGAATAATTATGATTTATCAAAGGAAAAATTAAAAATAGAACCTTTTCCCACATCATATACACGTAGATTAAAGTATGGTTGTATTTAAAAACACTCAAAATGTTTTCAAAAGCATGTTAAATTGCTTTTAGTAACAAAAAAAAAGATTAAAAACACACTAAACAAACATGTTCTTAAAACATAGGAAAAACAATAAAAAAAACCATAAAAAAACAAAATTTACCCCAAACAAGCCCTTTATTTCAATGAATCAATGCCTAGTTAGTAATTCAATCTGACAATCATCAAATTAAACAGTTAAGCTCATTGCTTTATTGTGACATTTGCAGCTATATTATTTTAACATAATCTCAGTACAAACTAAACTAATCTAAGAACAAAATGTTGATTGAAAAGCTACATTTATAAATTAATTCCAAATTATTGTCTATATTCGATGCAAAATAATAAAAAAAAACAGCCAACATAACAGTTTTGCTTGAAAGAAAAAGAAATAACTTGAAATTTTGCTTAACCACTTCATTTCAAAGAAAGCAAAAATACAAATTTGATTGAATAAGCATAGCAATCCAATATACAAATTCACATACACAGTCCATAAATCTTATGTAAATGCATATCTCACAATATTACATAAAACTAATACTATTACCACTTATAAAAAAAGACAATATATACCTTATGTAATTTTTTACTGATAACTGAAAGAAACAGAACTGAAGGGATTGAGAGACAAAAGGGAAAAAAAAAAAAAAAACCTGGATTTCTACTTTGGGATCAGCTCTTGTTTTCACCTCCTCTCCTTGCCCCATTGTAANGGGGAAAAAAAAAAAACCTGGATTTCTACTTTGGGATCAGCTCTTGTTTTCACCTCCTCTCCTTGCCCCATTGTAATCCTTCGAAGTCAATCTGAGCTAGGTTTTAAGTTCTCTGTATAGACTAAATACATAAGAAGGAGAAGACCTCGGGAGTTTAATGGAGGGGCAGGTGTAAGCTTGCATGCCGTTGGGGTTTTGAAGTGGCGCATTAAAAGGCCGCCATGTGCCGACTGCAGATGAACAATGCTATGCATCCGAAACTTATTATTTACAAAATAAACCATCTTTCTTTCAAGTTCTCACTCAAATATCAAAATTCATGGTTTCAAAAAATTATCTGAATTGTTGTTTTGTAAATATTAAGATTTTGGATGGTCTTTATGTATTATTTTTAAAAATTCATAATATTTATATTTTGATGTGAGTGGTATGCATAAGAATGTGAAAGTTTAGGAATTGAAAACAAATTAAAATTTTTGAAGTATTAGAGTGTTCAAAATTTATTTAATCTTTTACATCTAGAATAAACATATGCTTCTATTTCTTTTATTTCAAATATTTTAAGAAATTAAATAAATGTTTATAATAACATTCTTATATGTCTCATATGCATTATAAAATATAAATTATAGTTTTGCAACTCTTTCAAGTGTTTCATATATTTTCAAAAGACTTTGAAATATGTCATTTAGGTACATATATAAAGCATTTCACATATTTTTATATATTTACATATTATATACACCAGAAATGTCGGCACGAATTTTAAAGAGAACGAACGACCGAGATAAAAGAGTTCCCATTCTAGGTAAGCAACCAACCGACGATTCAATGTCGAGCATGAGAAACAATGTATCTGAGCCCTTGATATGTCCAAGCTTGGAGATGTTTCCCCTCTCGGTACCGACGAGATCTCCGAGAGTGAGGCGTAGATCATCCAGACAATAAGTATCGTNAGCACGAATCTCAAAGAGAACAAACGACCGAGATAAAAGAGTTCCCCTTCGAGGTAAGCAACAACCGATGCCGAGTATAAGAAATGACGTATCTGAGCCCTTGATTGGTCCAATCTCTGGAGATGTTTCACCCTCTCGGTACCGACGAAATCTCAAAGAGCTGTCACCTCTGAAGCTTGATCGAAGAACTCATCTACGCTAAGAAGCTTAAATAGTTTGTTGCAATCAAAGCGCATACATAGCGACAGGATAAAGCACAAGCAAGATATCCTCCAACAGATCTGTTAGTTGGAGCGTAGTCCACGTAGTAGAGATAATACCTGCCATCTTTGGGGGAGGATCCTGACCCTCTGACTTGAAGAGAGAGTGTTTAAGAGAGGTATGCTCCATCGCCCTGTATACATCTAACCACTTAACCATTATCTTTAACATATGCAGATCTTCTGCCGAAGGGGAACCCCAATAATGAGATGATCGTTGTCACAATGTTGATCAACAACAACCAAATGGATAGTATTTTCATTGACACAGAAAGTTTGGGAGGATTGAAACATCAAATAATATCATCTTCAAAACATTAAACCAAACAATAGGATAGTTTGGGAGGTTATCGAGATTCTCCTCTTATCTGTAACATCCCTTACATTTCACTCATTTGACTTTTAAAAATAACTGCTCCTATTTGGTCCTTTCCCACTTGACTTTTCATGTCCAATCTTGAAAACCTAAACTTTGAAATCATGAAGATAGAATCTCTGATCATTATCAAGAGTTTTCTTAAGCAACTTTAGTTATCTAAAATGTAATTAACTACAAGGGTTTGCCCATATAGGAAACTTGAAACTTAAGTAATATAAACTCTATCTAGTATTTATATTAGGGAAGAGAACTTGTTGGTCAACAAAAATATTTGTAGATCAAACAAATGTCATAATTTCTTTAGTTTATTTAATCGAGTCTGCAGTTAAGTAATATGCATATTTCTCGGGATAGGTATATTGCTTGTAGTATTGTGTTCAGTTACTTAAACCATTAAAATACACGAATTCTTTTTGTCTCATATTTTTCAAAATTATATATATTTATATTAAATTATTTTTTTTTTCAAAATTAAAACAAACGACTCCAAATCCTGATTGACAAGGGACAGAGCTCTATTTATAGTTTAAAAGAGACCACTTTGCAAATAAGGATGAAATTTGAACCGCTTAAATGACCCATAAAGATTCTCTCGTTCGAACGATATTTAGTGAACATTTGAGTACCTTAACGATGTTATAATTTAATGATCTTGGGTTTGTTGGATTTGTCTCACCGATAAGCTCGATTTTACTATAAGCTTAATAGATTTAGACAATGTTTGAATTCCAATTATGAACTAAAAGGTTCTAAAAATAGTTTAATGGTTTGATCTGGGCTTGGTTAGAGTTCTATATGACTTTTAAATGGGCGTACATACATACATGTACATACGTACATATATGTTCATGTAATGTACATATGTATGTACACATATGTACATGTGTGTGTATGTGTATAGGAGTTATATATGTATGCACAAGCAATAAGAATTTTAATTTTTTTTTGTAATTTATCTGTATTCATTCATCATAAATTTGGTCAATTGAAACAAGTCGACCCGTTTCCATATAGGTTGGAATTGATCAAATAGCTCAATTTTAGCCCCCTACTTTCAATTTTAAGTCAGATCAAACTCAATTCAATAGAGCCAAACTGGCTCAAAATCAAATATAAGCCATAAGTTAATTTCGAGCCACATTTCAAGCCATTTGAACTGATTTCAATCCAACTCAAAATCAAATTAAACATTAATATAACTCAAGCATAAATCTCTCAAATTAATTATAAATATAAAATATTCTTTTTAAAGAACATCAATAAACAGTTATTAAAACTATTTCAGTTAAATAATTTTATTTATGCTAACTCAATTAAAATCAAAGCACTTGTCTCAGCATCATGAAGAATGCTCATTTACCTTTTCCAATAGCTTATAGCTCTAGTAAATTATACAGTGTAACTATTTTCTAACCATTTTTCTTAGTATTTAATAACAATCTAAATTCAATTTAATATTTCATAAAAAAATATATNGGCAGTGACAAGATCTGCCCAAGACCTTCTGAGATAAGGGGTTTCAACCGAGACGACAAACCTATTAGGCATTCGAGACACGAGACCTGTAAGACTTGAATTGAATGATAAGTGAGTCATGGCTCACCCGACAGCAGTTGGCCAACTGATCCGGGGCAAGCGAGATCTCCATACGACTGAGCGCCTCAACCAACCGACACGCACTTCAGAAGGCACAGTCGTCACTCTACCGGTTGTCTCAATCAACCGAGCTCAAACAAGTCGGTCCACCGATTTGTAATATGTTAAAATTGAAATTGTAACACAAATATGATATAAAATAAATATAATTAATTAGATTATGAATCACTTTAAGAAAAATTTCTATAATTGTTTCCTCATTCTTGTAATTGTACAAAATACACTCTTATAAATTAAAGACCAAAATATGAATAAAGGGGACTCTCTCCCCATCTCTCTCGACAGTAAACTCTTGACCCACTACTCTCTTTTCTCTTCTTCACTTGGTTCTAACTCTCGAGGCATGCCCACAAAAGATAATTTGGGATTCAACATCCTGAAAGATGGTACGGTGAGTGTAGACATGCTCCAGACCATAAACGGAGCTAACTACGAAGGAGAAACTTACCAAAGAGAGATAACATGCATGGAATCCAAAAGAGATGCTACGCAACCAGATGTCCATGCACAAGTCCAGGACTTACAAGCCCAAATGACCCTATAATGGAGCAATTTGAGATCCTCCAGGCAGCAAACACCCACCCAGAGGAATGACAAGGCGCCTCGCCTGGAAGCCGAACCACAAGGAGCTCGTCCTCAAAGGCCCCCCACTACAAGGCGAGTCCCAACACACTGACATAGCCACGTATGTTTAAGGAAACATGTGATGGAAAGAGTAGATGATAGTTCCTGTCCAACCACTCGCAAGAGGGGCTTTTCCTCACCAAATCAATGTAGCAGTGACACTGCCCAAGCTAAGGATTGATTGCTTAGATTCATACAAAAGAGGCATGGCCCAATCGACCATGTAGCGTCGTTTGAGCCATCAATCAGTTTGATCTAGGTAGACTAACCTATAATATGTTGCCTCATCCTAACCACATTGAAGGAATCAACCCTTTAATGGTTTAATGGTTTACCGACCGAAACCATCCCAAATTACTACGAATTTAAAACTCTTTATTTTACACCTCTCAAACGTGCATAAATCGCGGAAAGACTCAGACACCTTAGTTTGCATGAAGTAGAGAGAAAGCAAGAGCCTACGGGCCTACATCATTCCCTTCCAGAACGAGATGTTGGAAGTTAGAAATCTTGAAGCCTGAAATAGCCAGAATAGCTTTGAAGTGATGAGTCTGAAGCCAACAGTTCAGTTATGACCTTAATCTTCTTAAACCTACTATTTTTGCAGAAGTATTAGAGATGACAAACGAGCACATACTCATCGAGGAAGACCTTCAAGGCTCCTTAAAGGGTAAGCCATAATCGTTCGACCACCCGTCAAGGAAGAGGAAAGAACAGGGCAAGCCGCAAAGGGTGAATGACAATAAGCCCTCCCCGATCCCAAAACAACAGCTCTCGGTCCCGAGATCAGCGGAGAAACAACTGAGAATAATGCTCTGATTAAAGGTCGGCTCAATATTATTAGTGACTGCATGTTTATAAGGAAATGTATGGTGTAACACCCGTCAACGTGTTGATGGCCGAAATAGTTTAGAACATCCCAAACAAGGACCACTTCAAACTGGATCAGCCACTGAAGGCGATCCCAACCTTTTAGGATTCAACGAGGTAATGTTGGTACCATCGCGACCACGAAGAGGTACTGTCAGTTCCATCGTGACCACGAAAGAATGTAGTCACCTCTGAAACCTGATCGAAGAACTCATCCAGATCAGAAACTTCAAAGAATTTGATGCAGTCAACATGCACACATAACCACTGAGTAAAGCACAAGCAGGATATCCTCCAACAGACCTGTCAGTTAAAACATAGTCCACGTAGTAGGGATAATACCTGCCATCTTCAGGGGCGGATCCTGACCCTCTAACTTGAAGTGATAGTATTTTGGAGAGGTATGCTCCATCGTCCGTATACACCTAACCACACCCATTATCTTTAATAGATGCAGATCTTCTACTGAAGGGAACCCCAATAATGAGGTGATCGTCATCACAATGGTGATCAACAACTATAAAGTGAGTAGTATTCTCATTGATATAGGAAGTTTGGGAGGATTGAAACATCAAATAATATCATCTTTAAAACATAAAAACCAAACAATAGAATAGTTTGAGAGGTCATTGAGGTTCTCCTCGGAGATGTGACATCCCCTACATTTCACTCATTTGACTCTTAAAAACAACTGCTCCTATTTGGACCTTTCCAACTTGACTTTCCATGTTCAATCTTGAAAAATCTAAACTTTGAAATCTTGAAGATAGATACTTTGATCATTATCGGGAGTTTTCTTAAGCGAATTCGATTATTTAAGATGTAATTAACTATAAGGACTTGCCCTTATAGAGAAATTGGAACCCGAGTAATATAAACTCTATCTAATCTTTATATTAGGTAAAGGAACTTGTCGGCACACAAAAATGTTCTCAGACTAAACATATGTCATAAATTCTTTAATTTATTTAATATAGCCCGCTTTCATATAATATATCTATTCCTCATGATAAGTACATTTTTTGTAGTGTTGTGTTCAATTACTTAAATCATTAAAATGCACGAGTTCATTTTGTCTAACATTTTTCAAATTAAAATATATTTGTAAAATTAATTTCTTTTTCAAAATTATATATATTTATGTTAAATTAAAATTATTTTTTAAATTAAAGCAATCGACTCCAAATCCTGACCGACAAGGGGTAGGGCTTTATTTATAGAGTTTAAAAGAGACCACTTTGCAAATAAGGATGAAATTTGAACAGCTTAAATGACCAAGAGAGATTACCAAGAGAGATTCTCACGTTCGGATGATATTTAGTGAATATTTGAGTACCTTAGTGAAGTTATAATTGAATGATCATGGGTTCGTTGGATTTGTCTCACCGATAAACTTGATTTGACAATAAGCTTGACAGATTTAGACTGAGTTTGAATTCCAATTATGAACTGAAAGATTCTAAAAATAGTTTAATGAATTTGGGCTTGATTTGACTTGGATTTGATCAATTTTGATATTATTAGATCGGTCTCGTCTAGCCGACTAGTTTGACTATATGCTTGCTGAAGTCAAACTTCCGTATGACTTTTAATCATAGTTGAACAAACGTTGCTCAAAAAGTTATCTCAAGATTCATATCCCACCTCAAAATTTATGTCAAATGATGGAAATTTGTTGATGGTGTATCATTACATGAACATATATGTATGTATGTATATGTTGGTATGTACATGTATATATGTACCTGTATGCAAGCACCTGCATATATGTATGTATATGTATGTACATGTGTGTGTGTGTGTATAGGGGTTATATATGTATGCACAAGCAATAAGAATTTTGATTTTTTTTTTTGGAATTTATCTGTATTCATTATCATAAACTTGGTCAATTGAAACAAGTCGACCCATTTTCATATAGGTTGGAATTGATCAAATAGCTCAATTTTAGCCCCCTACTTTCAATTTTAAGTCAGATCAAACTCAATTCAATTGAGTCAAACTGGCTCAAAATCAAATATAAGCCATAAGTTGATTTCGAGCCACATTTCAACCCATTTGAACTGATTTCAACCCAACTCAAAATCAAATCATTCATAGCTCTATTCAGAGGTCCCTTCAAACAATATTATAAAATTAAACATTAATATAACTCGAGCATAAATCTCTCAAATTAATTATAAATATAAAATATTCCTTTCAAATTATAATCAAAGCACTTGTCTCAGCATCATGAAGAATGCTCATTTACCTTTTCCAATAGCTTATAGTTATAGTAAATTCTACAATCCAAGTATTTTCTAACCATTTTTCTTAGTATTTAATAACAATCTAAATTCAATTTAATATTTCATAAAAAAATATATAATTGTTTTATATTATTTAAACTTTATATATATATATATATATATATAATATTACATAAAATGTAATATACATCATATATATACAAATTAGATAATCTTAAAGCAAAATATCTAAACCTCTCAATTAGTGATAAATAATAAATTTTTTATTTTATTTATATATTATTTTAATTATTTTTATTGCTATAAAAAAATAATATACTAGACAAGGAGATTTTTTTAATCTAAATATATTTATTACAAAACTATAAAGTATTATATTAGATACCTCCCTTACCAATCAAAAAAAAAAAAGAGATGAATATATATTATGGGATAATTACATATAGAACACCTGAAACATTCATATTTACAAACTAACCATCCAAATGATTTTTTTGAACTAACGAACCAATCTATTTACGCGTGCCACGGCCAAACTATTGAGAATTTGATAAAAATGTAAAATGTAGGTTGGGGTTTTAGCATAAATTTTGATATTTGAGTGAGAATTTGAAGAAGAAATATTACATCAGTACTACGCACGTAAAAATAACGTGCGTAGCCAATCAAAACACGCCACGACATCTCGCGCTGTAGAGCAAAAAAAACGGCGCAGTAACACGTGGAATATTCCCTCATGTGTTATTCATGTGTTATTGCGCATTATTCATGTGTTATTGTGTGTTATTCATGTGTTATTGATGTGTTATTGTGTTATTATAACACCAANCGCGGAAGGACAAAAAAAACGGCGCAGTAACACGAGGAATATTCACTCTTGTGTTATTCATGTGTTATTGCGCGTTATTCATGTGTTATTGTGTGTTATTCATGTGTTATTGATGTGTTATTGTGGTTATTAGATACCTCTCTTACCAAGAATATTTTCAGGATACAATAACACATGAATAACACACAATAACACTTGAATAACACGGGAAATATTCCCGACAGAGAAAAAAACGGCGCA
>JXCR01042229.1:141512-159729 GCA_002079205.1 Phalaenopsis hybrid cultivar
AACCTCTCCATCAAACCTCTCAATAAATGTATAGCTTCCACAGTAGACCTGCTCGGCATAAATCCAAATTGATTATGAGAAATTTTTGTGATGTGTCTTAACCTATGTTCAATTACCCTCTCCCATAATTTTAAAGTATGACACATCAACTGAATTCCTCTATAATTTGCACACTCTTGTGCATCCCCTTTATTCTTAAAAATGGGGACCAAAATACTCTTCCTCCACTCCTCGGGCATCTTTTTTAGTTTTTAAAATAATATTAAAGAGTTTAGTAAGCCAAGAAACTCCCAAATCTCCCAAATATTTCCACACTTCATTTGGGATATCATCAGGTCCTATAGACTTTCCACCCTTGGTTCTCTTTAAAGCCTCCTCAACTTCTTTTTTGCTAATGCGACGGTAGAAATGATACGTTTTATTATTATGCGCATATTAAAATCACTAAGTTCGATCGTATTTTCGGAAACTTCATTAAAAAGTTTATCAAAGTAACTCACCCACCTATGTTGCATAAGTCGATCAAATTTTCAGAAACTTCATTAAAAAGTTTATCAAAGTAACTCACCCACCTATGTTGAATATCTTTTTCTAAGAAAAGTACTTTTTGGTTTTCATCTTTAATACACTTTACTTGAGTTAAATCTTTACTTTTCTTTTCTCTTTGTTTGACTAGTTTATACATATATTTTTCACCCTCCTTAGTATCTAATCTATTATAAAGATCATTAAAAACAGTATTTTTAGCGTCACCAATTGTTCTTTTAGACTCCCTGCGGGCCGTTTGATATTTTTTTCAGTTCTCTAAGGTTTTACATTTAAACCAATTTTTATAACATAACTTCTTATATTTTATCTTTTCTTGCACATTATTATTCCACCACCAACTATTTTTATTTGTAAATATTTTTTCTTTTGATTCTCCAAGAACATCTTTTGCTACTTGTTTAATAGTGTTTGCTACTTTATCCCACATAACATTTCATTTTTCATGAATATCCCAAATTTTGAAATCTTGAATTTTACTCATAAAAATAATTTTATTTGTGNGCAGCTTGTCTGGAAATACAGACCATGGAGTTCGACTCGCGTTCCGCGTTTAATATAAAAAACCAACTGCATTTTCGGATAAGCTGCTCAAATGTAGTTTTCAAATGGAGAGGCGACGTGTTCAAAACGCCGCCGCAACAGATAAGCTGCCCCAAACGGAGCCTAGTTGGACACTTTTAGAAACTTTGGGACTAAAATGTCCCAATGTAAATAATCCGGGGGCTATTTTGAAAGAAATTATTCAGAAGGTTTGATTGAGAATTCATACCTGTTAGAAGATTTAGAGGCTCAGATATCTCCACCAACATTTCCAAGGGGGCACCTGATTTCTGTACAGTTTATGTTGTCTCCAAGGGGAAGGTATTATCAGTGAGGAACTCAGTGAGGGCAGCTCCGGCGCTTTCACCGCTCCGACTTCAAATACAGAACCAGGTCAACATCAGGGCTGATCCTGTAAATCATCAACACGAACTGGAAGCAAAAGGTAAACATGAGAAAAATGGTTTTGTTTGGTTTTCTTTTGCTTTGTATCTGTGTTCGTTTAGCACAAAATAGTGCACTGAAACTTCTCTGATCATCCTCAGGAGGCACAACACCCAAAGCTCTACGCTTGCACGACGAATCAATCAAGTGAGTCTGAAATGTGTTTAAAATTTGATCATTTCAGTTTCATGAAATTTTCTGAATTCAACCAGAACTAAAATAAGGGGCATTTAAAAATATAGCACACAGATCTTATGTACTTACATTTCTCACACCAAAACTTTCATATTTACGTATATAGCACTCAAATGTTTCATATCACATCAAAATAGCACTAATACCATTTTTTAAAAGTGAAATACACCTTTTCATGCATACGTATAAAACAGCAAAGTGCTATGTAAGTATAGGTGTGAGAAATCTAAATACAAAAGAATTGGGTGCTATATATATAAATTTCCTTTGAAATAATTATATAAAAGAAAAGTTAGAGAATAGACAACAGAGATTTAATAATTCAAAAGAATAGATAAAGAAACAGTAGTGGTTAGAAAAAAGAAAAAATAATATAAGATACAGCAAGTAAAATAGGATTAGTAATTGAACTTTGCATCAGCTTGGAAACTACAGGCATGAATTACGCCGTTAAAATCAGCTAGAAAAACCCAACTCCGGAAACTACAGCAAAAATAGAACTCAAACAGAGATTTCTGAGAATGTACGACAGAACATAATCTGGTGAACATATTAGCAGCATAGGAGTAGCACTGCAACAGAAATTCACCATTTTTCCAGAATAAACTCAAAAATATCAATCATCAGCAGAAAAAAACTAAAAAACCAAATACAAAAAAAAAAAGAAAAAAAAAAAAAACAAACAAATTTTATGGCTAAGATAAGCCATCTTTGAGCTTTGAAGTAGCTAGAGCTCTCTGCAGATCACCATTTACAAGAGGAATCCATGGAAAGTCCTACCCAGATTACTCACAAACTGAGACAGACATATCGTTTGTTAGCTCAGGGAGGCCGAGCATCGACAGAGCATTCCTACCAAAGCTCTCTAATCATTCAAAAGACCATGAGCACGGCTTCGAACAGGGACAGACGGCTGTGCGCTTCATCGAGCCATATTATCATGGAAATGAATTCTCTACCAACTCGGGGGATAACAGCACTTCATCATGGTCATCTCAAAACATGGTAAATAAACTATTACATCACCTCAGAATTTTTTTTTAAGGTCCGTAAATAATGAGACATTCAAGCAAGTAAGATATCATTTGATTATAGTTCAAAAGCTATCTGACTTGCTGCAGTTTAAGACATTAGCGAATAATCAAATGATATCTTAAACTAACATAACAAGGCATCATGATGTCAACAAAGTAAACAACCAATAAATCTTCCAAGCAACAGCTTCAAAAACAATAATTGAGCATAAAAAAACCACATTTGCAGGATGATGTAGAGGCTGAAATGAAGAGACTAAGATTGGAGCTAAAGCAAACCATGGAAATGTACAATACTGCCTGCAAAGAAGCACTCATGGCAAAACAAAAAGTAAGTGTGTTCTCGAAATCTAATTTTCAGTTAGCATTCACACTCCTAACCAAACACTGATGCTAGGCGCTTGATCTCGACCGATGGAAGAAAGAAGAGGAGCACAAGCTGGAAGAAGCTCGCCTGGCCGAGGAGTCAGCCCTGGCCCTTGTAGAGAGGGAGAAGGCAAAATGTAAAGCAGCCATGGAAGCTGCACAAGCGCAGCAGAAGATAGCAGAGTTAGAAGCACAGAAGAGAAGAAATGCAGAGATGCAGGCTCACAAAGAGGCAGAGGAGAAGAAGAGTGCCATAAAAACCTTTGTTACATCATTCAGGTACCGTAGATACACAATAGAAGAGATAGAGGTGGCAACAAAACACTTCGCAGAAAGCCTTAAAATTGGTGAGGGTGGCTATGGTCCTGTATATAGATGTTATCTAGATCACACACCAGTTGCAATTAAGGTACTAAGACCCGATGCAGCACATGGAAGAACACAGTTTCAACAAGAGGTAAGACAACTTCCATGTTTTACTCTCTGCAAAATAAAGCGCTAATATTTTTGCTCATGCTGCAAGAGGTTTGCATGCATGAATAAAACAACAGATTAATTTTAAAATAAATAAAACAAAATAACATAAGAAACAATTTTTTTCCAGTAGCGGAAAGAGGTGAGATAGTCGTGTGTTTTTTTTTTAAATTGCGAAATAACCACACAAGTAAAATTGTAGCCATATTAGGATTATTCCTCTCCTCGCTTGCTCTTTTTGTTGTTCTTGAAAATTCATGATTATTGCTAACTTGACATTTGAGAATTAACGAATCCATCATTTCATAACGCATGCAAAACTCAAAATTCTTTGACTATGCCGCAGAAAATAATCAAAAGTTAAAAAAAAATCAAAATTAAGATCATTATTTCCATTAATTTTATGCACAACTGAAATCATTAGAGATAATTTCACAAAAAGACCATTCACTGTGGTAAACCTCATAAACAGATAGAAGTACTGAGCAGCATACGACATCCACACATGGTTTTACTATTAGGTGCCTGTCCAGAGTATGGTTGCCTGGTTTATGAGTATATGGCGAATGGTAGTTTGGAAGATCGCCTTTTCAGGAGACGAAACACTCCACCGATCCCCTGGCAACATCGATTCCGCATCGCTGCTGAGATTGCCACCGGCCTCCTTTTCCTACATCAAAACAAGCCAGAGCCACTGGTACACCGTGACTTGAAGCCAGCCAACATTCTCCTGGATCAAAACTATGTGAGCAAAATCGGCGATGTTGGGCTTGCCCGCCTGATTCCCCCTTCAGTTGCTAACAGTGTCACCCAATACCGGATGACTTCTGCTGCTGGAACTTTCCACTACATAGATCCAGAATACCAGCAGACAGGAATGTTGGGGGTCAAATCTGACATCTACTCTCTTGGTATCATGATGCTGCAGATCATCACTGCAAAACCAGCTATGGGATTAGCTCGCTATGCTCGGGGTGCGATGGAAAACGGTACCTTCCTGGATCTATTGGATCCAGCAGTTACAGACTGGCCAGCAGATGAAACCATGAAATTTGCTGAGATAGCACTACAGTGTGCAGAGCTCCTACGGAAGGACCGGCCAGACCTTGCCACAGAGGTACTACCAGAGCTCAATAGGCTGAGATCTTTTGGAGAAGAAGATATGCAGTACCGTAGACTGAAGGTTTCCATACAGGATACCATGGGTGACCCCCACATACAGCAAAATGGATGAGAAAGCTGAAAATGAAAGCCTGGGATTCTATTAAAAGAAGATTCCAACGTGGCCTGAGAAATAGATGATGGGTATAATGAGGCCAAGCCATAGCTTCATGTAACATTTTGTAAAAGTGTTTTCTTAATTCCTTTGTAAGTGTTAAGTTCTTTAATCCATAAAGTTTGCGTCTCTTACAACTTTATTCATAAGAGAAAAAAATGGGACATTTACATGTATACCATGTATTTAAATATCTAACACCTAAACTTTGTTTTTTCACATTTATACTACCCAAATCTTTCATATCACATCTAAAATACACTATTTTAACTTTTAAAAGAGTGAAATACAATTTTTCATGCATATGTGAGGTAGTATGTATGTATATATGCACACACGCGCGCTCACACACACACACATACATCCATACATACACATGCATGCATGCATGAAAGCATGCATGCATGGATGCGTGCATGCATGGATGCGTGCATGCATACATACATGCATGCATACATACATGCATGCATACATACATACATACATACATACATATATATATATATATATATATACATATATACATCCATACATATATATATATATATACAAATTATGTTTAGATGTTAGATATGTAAATACATAAGAATGAAGTGGAGGTATGTATGTGAATCCTTCAAAAGAAATATGTCCCGAGAATTAAAAATAGATAGCATTTGAATATAAATGCTTCCCACAAATAGTATACCATAAATCAATAAAGAAGTAAATAAAAGAAAACAATTGCATCTCAATCATTGTTGTATCACAACAATGTTTCGTTGATGATGTATCATAAACTTTCATTCAATTGGTATGAATTTTTAATCTCAAGGTGCAAAAGAAAAAAATGAACTGATTGATTCAAAGACAGTGTCCAGGAAACAAAGTGGATCGGAGCACATCAGCCCTTCCTTGCATTAACTAATAGGTTAAATGCAATGGATAGGCCACTCCTTTGGCAAGAAAGAAAACATAAAAAGGCTACATCTTTGCTTGAATATGACAGTAAAAACTGACAGGCGTATAGGAAAGAGAATATAGTAATAAAAGGGAGCACAATAAAAGAGAATATTCTGAGTAACTAAGATATAATATTATAATAATTATTGCAATTTTCTACTATAAAACTTTAAAATGTGATAGAATATGTAGAAAAATAGAGAGAGTAGAAAAGAAGTGGAAAAAAAACTACTTCGAATTTTTATTGCTTAAAATTTATACAAAGTAAGAGGGGTTATATAGACATGTGTACGGATCTTTCAAATAGAAAAATATAAATAAAGCAAACTACTCAATGCATAAACTAGGAAGGGATTAATCACACTATTGGGCTGGTGGCCATAGAGATCCATGGGAAGCATCCAAGGGCTCCAAAGAGATTGAATCCAAGGGCTAAGAGTCTTAATCCATGTGCACTATGAGCTTGACCTTCAATTGGATAAAAATCCAATATGTAGGGCCCACATTAAGGTCCAAATCATATGAGTGAAGGGGCAGACAGTAGCAACAAGTCCCACTGCTGTCAACACTCCCCCTCAAACTAAATGATGTAGGTTTATCATTTCAAAATTGCTTATAATATGTTTAAATACAATATTACAAACTCATATGATAAATATGTCAATTAGTTGATTTCATGTTAGAACGAATGGAATGCAGATCAATCAATTTTTTAATTTCTCCTTTATGAACTACCTATCAATTTCTACATGCTTCTACAATTAAGTTATACAGGATTATGTGCAATGTTAAAGAAGATTTATTGTCATAGTATAACTTCATCAATTTTGTCTACTTAACTTTCAAGTCATCTAATATAATCTTTGATCTATAGAAGCTTCCCAAACTTCAACGACAATTGCACTAAATTCATATTTATCATTAAATCTTTATACAGAAAGTTATTTATTGCCCTTCCAAGCTACGACATTTCCTCTAATAACATACAATATCATGAAGTAGATTGTCTATCAACACATGATACAACATAGTTTGCATTAGTATATCTTTCAATTTGCCATCTTGTTTTTACATAGAATTCCTTTTCACAAANTAAACTTTAAAACGTGATAGAATATGTAGAAAAATAGAGTAGAAAAGAAGTGGAAAAAAAACTACTTCGAATTTTTATTGCTTAAAATTTATACAAAGTAAGAGGGGTTATATAGACATGTGTATGGATCTTTCAAAAAGAAAAATATAAATAAAGCAAACTACTAATGCATAAACTAGGAAGGGATTAATCACACTATTGGGCTGGTGGCAATAGAGATCCATGGGAAGCATCCAAGGGCTCCAAAGAGATTGAATCCAAGGGCTAAGAGTCTTAATCCATGTGCACTATGAACTTGACCTTCAATTGGATAAAAATCCAATATGTAGGGCCCACATTAAGGGCCAAATCATATGAGTGAAGGGGCAGATAGTAGCAACAAGTCCCACTGCTATCAACACTCCCCCTCAAACTAAATGTGTTTTCAAAACGCTACAGCATCAAATAAGCTGCCCCAAACAGACCCTAAATGGTGTAGGTTTATCATTTCAAAATTGCTTATAATATGTTTAAATACAATATTACAAACTCATATGATAAATATGGCAATTAGTTGATTTCATGTTAGAACGAATGGAATGCAGATCAATCAATTTTTTAATTTCTACTTTATAAACTACCTATCAATTTCTACATGCTTCTACAATTAAGTTATACAGGATTATGTGCAATGTTAAAGAAGATTTATTGTCATAGTATAACTTCATCAATTTTGTCTACTTGACTTTCAAGTCATCTAGTATAATCTTTGATCTATAGAAGCTTCCCAAACTTCAACGGCAATTGCACTAAATTCAGATTTATCATTAAATCTTTATACAAAAAGTTATTTATTGATCTTCCAAGCTACGACATTTCCTTTGAATAACATACAATATCATGAAGTAGATTGTCTATCAACACATAATACAACATAGTTTGCATTAGTATATCTTTCAATTTGCCATCTTGTTTTTACATAGAATTCCTTTTCACAAAGTTAAATTAATGTGTCTCAGAACTGAAGGCAACTTAAAAAGAAGATTCCTTAGGTTTGTGCATGACCAAAAAAAAAAAAGACTTGCCGCAGATTTAATGTCAAGTTGGGTGTGAAATAAATAGACTAATTTTTTAACAAACCATTGACATTGTGTCTACTTCGATTCCTTCTTCGCTAATACCTACTTATGATTTGATATGAGACTTCACATATTTTTCACTGTCACTTTTATTTTTGTTAGTAGATCTATGTGATATTGCCAGAAGAGAAATATNTCATTGACATTGTGTCTACTTCAATTCCTTCTTTGCTAATACCTACTTATGATTTGATATGAGACTTCATATATTTTTCACTGTCACTTTTATTTTTGTTAGTAGATCTATGTGATATTGCCAGAAGAGAAATATTATTGATCAGATTAAGTAATTTTTATGTCCAAGAAGTATTTGAATTGCCTAGCTCATTAACTTCAAGAAATTTGTTCATAAAACCTTCACTTGATTCTCATCACCTACAAGAATTATATCAAGGTATATAATGAAGATTGAGATTTTTTTCATCAAGAATAAATATGATGTGTATGGCCTCATTAACTTTATCTATAAACAAATCCCATCATAATTTTTAGGAATTTGCTAACTCAAGCTCTTTGGAATTATTTTAGTCCATATTATGCTTTTTATAATTCGTATAAAGCCTTCTATAGTTTGCACACATTGTTTTATGTGCAAGTATTATCGAATTTTAATGGTTGATTCATATAGGCCTCTGCTTCAACATTCTATGTAAGAAAATATTCTTCACATCCTATTGTTGCCCGGACCATCTAAGATTAGCCACAATNGATTTTTTTCGACAAGTTTTACGCTGGCTGTTGACTACCTCACAATGATCAAAATGAGGCTTTAACGCAAAACTCCACTCTTCTTCAACATTCTATGTAAGAAAATATTCTTCACATCCTATTGTTGCCCGGACCATCTAAGATTAGCCACAATAGAAATTAGAATATAGATTGTATTCATTTTTGCAAAATGAGCAAAACATCCCTGATAATAAAATCTATAGGATTGAGTATATCTGTACTATTCCAGACTCTCATATGGTTTATACTTTATAAAAAAAAAATTAATAGCATCCCATACTTTTTTTCCTATTCTGTAGGTTCAAACACCTCAAGTGTAATTTTTATTCAGAATTTATATTCAGTCCCCTTCTAATTCTTTATCTTTAATCATAATGGTGGCCTAACCTAATTATAAATCAATTTAACAATATAGATAAAATAAATCGATAGGCAAAATTATTAATTGAAAATTTTCGTAAAATTCTAAATTTTCTTTTATTGGCATGATTTTTTTCTTAAATTTTATATTAAAATTTTAAAGCAGTAAAATGGTGGAAAATGAATGGTGCATCAACTCCAACTCTGCAAAAATTNATAGGTGTACTATTCCAGACTCTCATATGGTTTATACTTAATAAAAAAAAAATTAATAGCATCCCATAGTTTTTTTTCCTATTTTGTAGGTTCAAACCCCTCAAGTGTAATTTTTATTCAGAATTTATATTTTTCTCTCAGTCCCCTTCTAATTCTTTATCTTTAATCATAATGGTGGCCTAACCTAATTATAAATCAATTTGACAATATACATAAAATAAACCGATAAGCAAAATTATTAATTGAAAATTTTCGTAAAATTCTAAATTTTTTTTATTGGCATGATTTTTTTCTTAAATTTGATATTAAAATTTTAAAGCAGTAAAATGGTGGAAAATGAATGGTGCATCAACTCCAANCATAATGATCAAAATGAGGCTTTAACGCAAACCTCCACTTTTCTTCAACATTCTATGTAAGAAAATATTCTTCACATCCTATTGTTGCCCGGACCATCTAAGATTAGCCACAATAGAAATTAGAATATAGATTGTATTCATTTTTGCAAAATGAGCAAAACATCCCTGATAATAAAATCTATAGGATTGAGTATATCTGTACTATTCCATACTCTCATATGGTTTATACTTTATAAAAAAAAATTAATAGCATCCCATACTTTTTTTCCTATTCTGTAGGTTCAAACCCCTCAAGTGTAATTTTTATTCAGAATTTATATTCAGTCCCCTTCTAATTCTTTATCTTTAATCATAATGGTGGCCTAACCTAATTATAAATCAATTTAACAATATAGATAAAATAAACCGATAGGCATAATTATTAATTGAAAATTTTCATAAAATTCTATTTTTTTTTTATTGGCATGATTTTTTCTTAAATTTGATATTAAAATTTTAAAGCAGTAAAATGGTGGAAAATGAATGGTGCATCAACTCCAACTCTGCAAAAATTGACTGCGATTTTAGGTTTGACCTACAACAATGATTGATGGAGAGGAGAGAAACTAGAGCCTCTTCAAATAAGTTAGTAATTTATTAATTCAAAATCTAGAAAGTAATTGACATGATTTGTAAAATTTATTTTGATTTCTTCTCTACAAATGGACTGTAAGAAGAAAAATTGGTTGAATTAATAAGCATAAAACTGACTTACTGATTATTAAGTATAATCAAACTTTATAAAAAGCAGTTTCAATTTTGAAAATGTTATTGATCCAACCAGTTTGGATTATAATGATGAAAGCTAAGAGTAGATAATATGAGAAATGAAGAACAGCAATAAGCGCTGTTTTGGTGATGAAAATCTAACTTAGATTGTATTGATGGAAGTTAAGAATGTATATATAAGAAGTGAAGAATAGTGATGGGGAATGTTTTGGTGATCAAAATCTAACTTAGAGACAAATTGAATTTTGTAGTCTCACGTACACTTTTTCTTCTTTTTCAAACTGTTGGTCACGTCAATGCTCTCCAACGAACTCTAGTCATAATTTCCTCACCATAGACATTGATGACTTTTCTAGCAAACTTTCGTCATGATTTGCCCTTCATCTCACTATAGATGCCTTCTTCAATGAGCTCCTGCTATGACTTCCTCAATGTATTAATCAATGACCTTCAGCTGTCACTTCCTCTGTCAATGCCTTTCCAATGAGCCTAGTTGACTTCCTCGTTTTTATCATTGAGGTTTTTGAAATTATAAATTTAATTTAAAAGAACGTGTAGGATTAAGAATAGTTGGGTTTGAAGATAATGTAAAATTGTCTGGTTGTTACAGATGATCTAAATAATGAATGTATAAAAATGTCAGACAGTCTTAAAGATTGTCCTTAAAGATGTGCCTCCAGAATTAGAAGAAGAAATCAAATCTACAATTGATGAGCTGAAAGAAATCAATATGGGTACAGAAAAGAAACCCAAAACAACATTCTTAAGTTTGTTATACGAACTTAGTTTGAGCTTAGCACAAGAGTTCAACTGAAGCTTAAGCTCAAGCTCATCATGAGATAGATGACCCAAGCTTGCGTTGGTGATAACTTAAGCTGGACTTGACTTGTGTCGTCTTACCTTAAGTGTACAATTTATGAACACAAGAGTTAACATATAGGAATCCATCGTTATGGTATAGCTTAAATTGTGGGTATTAATAGAGTCATATTAAATTAATTGAGTAGATTTACCAATCTAGTTATAGATGATAAGCACATCTAACTAAAATGGAATAGATTTTATCCATATAAGTTTAGATATTGTAGAAGATAATTCATATTTTTTGAAATTTATTTGAGTTCCCAATTGTTTGATTTATTTCATATTTATTTATCTGTAAAAAATTACTTTAACTAATATTATATCAGTAATCATATGCATGATTTGTTATTATCAATTTATTGCATGAGTGTTAGTAAATTTATATGAACCCAAATTTCTTATTATATTTCACAAATTCAATAAATTACCTTAATTATTCAAATTGTATCAAAATAAGCTTAGTGGTAATATCTTGATACACCTTAATTAGATGTTTTTAATGTTGCCAAATTTACTCAAATTATATGTTCCATCACTTCCAATCAATTTGCCTAAGCATGTATTATAGTTAATTATATATTAATTATGTGTTAATTATAAAAGTATGCAATCCTTAGTTAATCAAAGCAAAATTTAGATTCCATGGTATTCATTAAATTATTTACAAACAAAACAACAAAAAATATGTTATACATTAAATTTAAATCCATTAGATTACAAGTAAAATAAAAAAATTCCTGCTTTTGTGCCTAGCCCGAAGTTCTACAGGTATTTTCATTGTGGTGGAGTTGTTCAGTCCTCTTGGGCTACCCTAGTTATCACATTACAATATATTTACTTTTCTGATGTTTTAGGCTTAGTTTTCGTTGTGTTTTCTGTTAGAACAGTCGTCAGCATCTCCAATTTTTCCTTCTAAGTTTGTATTCGAGAGTTAGTGATGCTCCGATGCTATCTTGTCCTGAGGTGGTGACTATCTTTAATTCTCCCTTCCCCGCATTCTTCTCTTCGCTGTCATCATCGTCGTGCCTACTGCAACCAGCCCCGGAGAACAGTTTTTGTGTTATTCCTGCAGCCATCACACCTTCTTGCCACCCCTTTTCACTCTCTTGTTGTTTTCATGCAGCAACCGCTCTTCCACCTAGTTGTCCACCTCCAGTCAGGCCTTACCTTCCCTTCTACAACCAGTCGCAACCTTACCATCCCTCCTGCTTCAAGCCGCAACCCCACTTTTGTTGTAGCCAGCAACAACCCTTACCTTCCCTCTTACAGCCAACCACAACCCCTTCCATCTTCCTTAAGTCCAACTCACCTAACCGACCAACAACACTATTGGAATACAACCTTGATTGAGTTGGGTGTCGTGTCTGTTGTTATTTCTCATTCCAATGTGTTGGTTGTAACCTTCTACTTACTTTTTTAGTAATAATATTTATTTCTTATTGTTATTTGGGTTAACTCCGATATCAATTGGTATCAAAACTAGCATAACCCTAGTCCCATCACAAGGTTACCTAAATCCCCACTACCAAAACCCAAAACTCTTCTTTGCCACCATATATCACACCCATAACCCGATGCCACCTACCAATACCCATGCCCTAGTCATGCCATCGAGGAGACAAGTATCAAACGCCGACCAGAAGCTTAACATGGAAGAGGTGCAACAGGAACTTCGTCACCTTCAACAATGGATTGTTGAGATTAAGGAAAGAACCCAATGAGAGGTCACCTACGAGCGTGGTAGCGAGATCCAAAAAGGAGAGGTAGGAACACCTGAATCACTTTCGTAGAGATGATTTCAAAGAAGAGGTAGGAAGGCCACCAAGCTTTAGCATATACTATTGGAGGAGACCAAGAGAAGCGATGTCTATTGAAGGATATAGAGATTTAAGAGTGAAATTTGATATACCAAAATTTGGGAGAAGAATGAATCTGAATCGCTTCATTGAGTGGTTGCAGGCTGTCGAGAGGATCTTTGAATACAAGAAGGTGCTAGTTAACAGAAAAGTGAAGCTTGTCGCCACCAAGCTGAAGAAGAATGTCTTATTGTGGTGGGAGAATTTGAAGAGGGAGAGACAGATAGAAGGGTGGAGCAAGTTTACTACCTGAGAGAAGATGAAGAAATAAATGCCGAGGCAATACTTACCCCCACACTAGTGTCAAGATATATTCTTGAAGCTCAATCACCTAAACCAGAGGAAACTATCAGTGGAGTACGTTACAAAACTTATGCAATTTAAGCTGAGATGTCAGCTGACAGAGCTAAAGGAGCACATGATAGTCAAGTACTTGAGAGGCCTGAAGCCCTCCATTGGCAACATAGTTTAGCTACAACCTTACTAGTCGTTGGGCGATGTTCAGACCTTGACACTAAAGGTGGAGAAACAGCGGAAGCAGAGCAAACACCCATCGCCAGTTAAACAACTACCTACAACTGGTGGCATCAGGAGGAGCACGCTACGAGAGTTAAAAAAACATATCACGAGAACAACAGAGCCGCTCAGAGTGAGTGATCAGAGTAGCACATCCAACACAGTGCCAGCCAGAAAAAGCTTCAGATGACATGAATATGGGCATAACACCTCTAGTTTCCCCACAAGTAGAGTTGTCTCATTCACTAGGGTGGTGGAGGAGATGAATGAGTAGGAAGATGAAGAGTAGGGTGAGGTATACCAACTTTCACCAGATGATGGCAGGATGCTTGTGGTTCAACGGGTCCTTCAGACTACGGGTACAAGGATGCAACAATGGCTTTGTCGTAATATATTCCAAACCTGGTGCACTGTGTGGGGAAAGATATGCAGCCTCATCATTGATGGATGTAGCAATAAGAATGTGGCATCTATAGATGATGCACAAGTTGAGCCTCACGACTTAGAAGCATTCCCAACTATATTACTTAACGTGGTTGAAGAAGAAGAACAGGGTCACAAGAGATGCCCCATGAAGTTTTCGATTGGGAACCAGCTGCAAGATCAGGTTAGGTGTGATGTGGTGCCCATGATCTCCATCACATCCTATTGGGGAGACCACGACAGTTCGATCACAAAACTTAACATGATGGACTCAAAAAGACCTACTTATTCACCAAGGATAAAAACACATAATTCTCCTACCTTCTACGAAGTCTGAGGTTACATGTGCTCTTGCCAGCGGAGAAGGGCCGGTGGGATTGGTTTTGGTGATCATAAAAATAAATAGCGAACAGAAGAACCAGTTTCAGACATAGTGCAGCCAATGTAGAGAGAGTTTCGGGATATCCTGATAGGTAGATTGTTGCTATAACCACCATCATTAGGGGGACTCCAGTTAGTCCTCACGTTAGATAGGGATGAGCCAACATTGAGCTACCTTTGAAAGACCCTACAAAATATACTTGGCACAAAGTCCAAGTCCAGTTTAGCAGTGCAACACTAAATGGTTGGGCCAATCTGAATGTCTGCTTGCAAGTAGGGAAACCTTCTCAGGTGTTTTGGGGGGACAATGCAACCAAAAGTGAGATCAAGATGCTCATATTGATGCATCGAAGACCTTTTCAACCCCGAGATATTACAACAATTGTCACATTTAACGTGCAGACAAAAGCTCCGACAAATGAGATCGAAGCTCCCCCAACCCCATGAGATTGACATGGGTTGTATCCCACATGAGATTTCCAACGATGGAAAGAAGGATCCCACTTTCATGCTTTGACAAAACCAGTCCAAATATTTTCGCTGTGGAGGAGTTGGTCGGTCCTCTTAGGCCACTCCTACTAATCATATTAATATAAATTTATTTTTCTAAAGTTTTAACTTTAGTTTTTGTTGTGTTTTTTTTTGTTGAAACAGCAGTTAGTGTCTCCAGTTCTCTCTTCTAGTGTTGTATCCAAGAGTGAGTCATGCTCCGGTTGCATCTCATTCTGAGGTAATGACTATCCTCAAATTTCCCTTCGTCGCATCCTTTCCTTTGTTGCAACCAACGTCGTACTTGCTGCAGCCACCCCTGTAGAATAGTTTTTGTGTTGTTCATATGGCAACCACACCTTTCTGCTGCCCTTTTCCCCTTGTTCTCTTCTTGTAACGATTGCACTTCCACTTTGTCGTCCACCTCCAGCCAACCCTTTACTTCCCCATGTGGCCAACCACAACCATACCTTCACTTTTACAATCGGCCCAACCCCACCTTTCCTCCAACAGCCAACTGAAACCCTTACCTTCCCTCCAGCAACCAGCCACAAGCCCTTACCATCTTCCTACCGTCCAATTCACAATTCACCTAACCGACCACCGACCACATTAGAATAAAACCCTAGTTGAGTTGGATGTCATGTCTAGTGTTATTTCCTATTCCAACGTGTTGGTTATAACCTTCGATTTGCTTTTCCAGTAATAATATTTGCTTTATTACTATTGTTTGGGCTAACTTTGGTATCACCTAGAACAAAGGGCACTAAAACTATTCCAACAAGTACATTAGCACCCTAATTTTGCCCTACTTGCCCAACAATGACAAGTTTAACTAGACATGGAGGGTTATTTGTCTTTTTGGGAGGATTTTAGAATATTTATTAAAAATATTTCAAAACTATTTGAAGATATATGCTAATCTATAAATAGCTCATATAATGAGATGAAAAAAATAATAGATTTGTGGTTCTTGAAAGCTTTAATGTACGAAACTTCCCAAAAGTTTCAAGAAAGAAATTTCAAGTTTTCATCAACGAGAAAATTTTGAAAGGCTTCATCTTGTTAACACTTTTGATCTTTTGATGCTCTTTGTAGAGTATTTTCAGATTTATATCTTTAATATATTAAATTAGAGTTTGATAATAAGAATTATAAATGATAGCCCTTTGATCAACTCCAAGTGTTGGAACATATTGTTTGCTATTTTATTTTGAATTTTGTATTTGGAGCATGCTATACTATTAAATTTAGATATTTGGGTAGCACTCGCCTGTATGGTGGTTGTGAGTTGGTGAAGTTGTGATAACTTTTCCACTGATTAAATAAGGAGCATGTGCTCGTGGTAGAAATCAAATTAGTGGAACACTTTGAGTGGAAATTATGCATGAACTTAGATCATTTGGGGAGACAAACCACATAAAATTCTATTTTCAAATCTTTGTAACAAGATTTACTTTTTTGTGTACTTACTAAGTTAACTGCTTATGCTTGAAGTATATATTAATACACACTTGCAATCAAATTAATCAATCCTATAAATGTGACAATAAATGATTAAGCTAGTGAATAGAACTATAAAATTCAAGAGTTATGATTAATTCAACAAAATTATCTAACACATTTAATATGCCAAGCACCTAAGTTACCAAACAAAATAAGCAGTGGTGAACACAAATATCTAATGCAAAATGTGAAAGGAATACCCTTTTTCGATGCGATTGACATACACTCATATAAATTTGTCTATCACATTTCTATAGCTTATCTCCCCATTTTTGCACCTTAGTGTCCATTAAGTTTCCACATTTAATTGTTAAAATATAAACTTCCATGTGTTTGTAAGGACTTGAGTTAGGAAAATTTGAATTAAGTTTAAATGTGGTCATGCACGCCCAATTCCATGAGCCAAGTCTTCCTTGATATTCGTAGAAAGGCTTTAAACTTACTCAAATAGTTCCATTTGTAAATGATTGTTAAATATGATTTTTGGTTCGGTAATGAAATCTCATTCTAAGGACAGTTCTTGGCTCAGTAATGAAATCTCATTCAAAGAAGCTCAGCCTTCTTTTAATAGTTTTAAAAGACTCGCTTGAAACAAAAACTGCTGCCGCTTCCCATTTTCAAAGATGACCATCAGACAAGGTAATTAAGAACAAAGTTTTGAAATAAAAATAAAAACGATTGAACAATGAACGAGAATAAGTCACTACAATGAGTTTGCAACTATCATTATTGCCGAGTATAAAACTATAACGGAAGAGGGATCTATAAATCTACTCATTGTTTGTATATCCAAAAACAGATTATGCACCAATGGATAGTCTAATGAAATAAAGTAAGAGAAAGAAGAAACTAAACCTTCAAATAATATCAAAGACTTCGAGAAACACCAAGTTGAAAGAGAAACCTGTAAATGCATCATCAATTCAAATAACGAAGTTTTTGAAACACAGNCGAAAACGATTGAGCAATGAACGACAATAAGTCACTACAATGAGTTTGCAACTATCATTATTGCCGAGTATAAAACTATAACGGAAGAGGGATCTATNTTGTTGAATATATTTTCTAAGAAAAGTACTTTTTGATTTTCATCTTTAATACACTTTACTTGAGTTAAATCTTTACTTTTCTTTTCTCTTTCTTTTTTAATTTTCATCTTTAATACACTTTACTTGAGTTAAATATTTACTTTTCTTTTCTCTTTGTTTGGACATCAAATATTTTTTCACCTATATTATAAAGGTCATTAAAAGCAGAATTTTTAGCATCACAGATTGTTTTTTTAGACTCCCTGCGAGCCGTTTGTTAGTTTATACATATATTTTTCACCCTCCTTAGTATCTAATATATTATAAAGATCATTAAAAGAAGTATTAATTGTTATTTTAGACTCTCTGCAGGCCGTTTGATATTTTTTCCATTTCTCTAAGCTTTTACATTTAAACTAATTTTTATAACATAACTTCTCATATTTTATCTTTTCTTGCACATTATCATTCCACCACCAACTATTTTTATTTGTAAATATTTTTTCTTTTGATTCTCCAAGAACATCTTCGTTTGTTACTTTATCCCACATCACATTGATTTTTCATGAATATCCCAAATTTTAAAATCTTGAATTTTGCTCATAAAAATAATTTTATTTGTATCTTTTAAGTTTCTCCATCTAATTCTGCAATGATGAGTCCTAGTATTTTTTATTTTACAACTCTTAAT
>JXCR01042229.1:159795-187091 GCA_002079205.1 Phalaenopsis hybrid cultivar
TGATGTTGGGTATTTAAATTATCACTTGGAATGACCTTACAATCTTTACAATCACGACGATCTCTTCTTCTCATAAGAAAATAATCAATTTGTGTTTTATTAGATNTCTTAAATTTTATATTAAAATTTTAAAGCAGTAAAATGGTGGAAAATGAATGGTGCATCAACTCCAACTCTGCAAAAATTTACTTCGATTTTAGGTTTGACCTACAACATTGATTGATGGAGAAGAGAGAAACTAGAGCCTCTTCAAATAAGTTAGTAATTTATTAATTCAAAATATAGAAAGTAATTGACACGATTTGTAAAATTTATTTTGATTTCTTCTCTACAAATGGACTGTAAGAAGAAAAATTGGTTGAATTAAAAAGCATAAAAATGACTTACTGATTATTAAGTAGAATCAAACTTTATAAAAAGCAGTTTCAATTTTGAAAATGTTATTGATCCAACCAGTTTGGATTATAATGATGAAAGCTAAGAGTGGATAATATGAGAAATGAAGAACAGCAATAAGCGCTGTTTTGGTAATGAAAATCTAACTTAGATTGTATTGATGAAAGTTAAGAATGTATATATAAGAAGTGAAGAATAGTGATTGAGAATGTTTTGCTGATCAAAATCTAACTTAGAGACAAATTGAATTTTGTAGTCTCACGTACACTTTTTCTTCTTTTTCAAACTGTTGGTCACGTCAATGCTCTCCAACGAACTCTAGTCATAATTTCCTCACCATAGACATTGATGACTTTTCTAGCAAACTTTCGTCATGATTTCCCCTTCATCTCACTATAGATGCCTTCCTTCCTCAATGTATTAATCAATGACCTTCAGTTGTGACTTCCTCTATCAATGCCTCTCCAATGAGCCTAGTTGACTTCCTCGTTTTTATCATTGAGGTTTTTGAAATTATAAATTTAATTTAAAAGAACGTGTAGGATTAAGAATAGTTGGGCTTGCAGATAATCTAAAATTTTGTTTGGTTGTCACAGATGATCTAAATAATGAATGTATAAAAATGTCAGACAGTCTTAAAGATTGTCCTTAAAGATGTACCTCCAGAATTGGAAGAAGAAATCAAATCTACAATTGATGAGCTGAAAGAAATCAATTTGGGTACAGAAAAGGAACCCAAAACAACATTCTTAAGTTTGTTATACGAACGAAGTTTGAGCTTAGCACAAGAGTTCAACTGAAGCTTAAGCTCAAGCTCATCATGAGATAGATGAGCCAAGCTTNAGAAGAGTGGATAATATGAGAAATGAAGAACAGCAATAAGCGTTGTTTTAGTAATGAAAATCTAACTTATATTGTATTGATGGAAGTTAAGAATGTATACATAAGAAGTGAAGAATAGTGATGGGGAATGTTTTGGTGATCAAAATCTAACTTAGAGACATTGAATTTTGTAGTCTCACGTACACTTTTTCTTCTTTTTCAAACTGTTGGTCATGTCAATGTTCTCCAACAAACTCTAGTCATAACTTCCTCACCATAGACATTGATGGCTTTTCTAGCAAACTTTCATCATGATTTCCCCTTCATCTCACTATAGATGTCTTCTTCAATGAGCTCCTGCTATGACTTCCTCAATGTATTAATCAATGACCTTCAGTTGTGACTTCCTCTGTCAATGCCTCTCCAATGAGCCTAGTTGACTTCCTCGTTTTTATAATTGAGGTTTTTGAAATTATAAATTTAATTAAAAAGAACATGTAGGATTAAGAATAGTTGGGTTTGCAGATAATGTAAAATTTTGTTTGGTTGTTGCATGTAATTAGGTTTTTCTTCAATTGTTTTTCTTCAATTGCAGATAATGTAAAATTTAATTTAAAATAAATTTTGTTTAATAGTACCTGGGAGATCACCTTCCAGGTACTATCTGAGAACACTACTGAATGACTACCCTCATTGAGCTGCCCAATAGAAATTAAGTTTTTCTTCAATTCAGGAACGTGTCTGACTTTTTTGCAAAGTCCATTTACTCTTGTTAGGGAGTGCAATATCAACGTCTCTTATTCCCACCACATCTAGAGCTTTTCCATCAGTCAGATATACCTTCCCAAAGTTACCTGCAACATAATTCCGCATTAACTCCCGGTGGGAAGATGTATGGAAGGAAGCACCTGAATCCAGAATCCAATCATCAACAGAACTGTGAACTGCCAACAATAGTGCATCATGTATCTCTTCAATTACAATATTAGTGTCATCGTTCTCCTTCTTGAGATTCCTGCAGTTCCTTTTTATGTGGCCAGCCTTGCCACAATTCCAGCAGGTTGTCTGCTGACCAGACTTTGATTTTGATCTTCCTCTGTTCGAGTTTCTGTCTCGTGATCTCCCTCTAGAATCAATAATCAGTGCCGAACTCGAACCCGAGGTCTCACCAGAATCTTTCCTGCGCACCTCCTCAACCAAAATCAAATCACGTATATCATCATATTTCAGTTTAGATTTACCTGCAGAACTGCTAACTGTCATCCTCATGACTTCCCAGCTATTTGGCAATGACGCCAACAATATCATCGCACGAATCTCATCATCAAAATCAATTTCAACAGATGACAATTGATTAGTGATATTATTAAACTCATTCAGGTGTTGAGCAACAGACACACTTTCCGCCATCTTCAGGTTGAATAACTTTTTCATTAGGTGCACCTTGTTATTCGCTGATGGCTTTTCATACATNGCCAAGCTTGCGTTGGTGATAACTTAAGCTGGACTTGACTTGTGTCGTCTGACCTTAAGTGTACAATTTATGAACACAAGAGTTAACATATAGGAATCCATCGTTATGGTATAGCTTAAATTGTGGGTATTAATAGAGTCATATTAAATTAATTGAGTAGATTTACCAATCTAGTTATAGATGATAAGCACATCTAGCTAAAATGGAATAGATTTTATCCATACAAGTTTAGATATTGTGGAAGATAATTCACATTTTTTTAAATTTATTTGAGTTCCCAATTGTTTGATCTATTTCGTATTTATTTATCTGTAAAAAAATACTTTAACTAATATTATATCAGTAATCATATGCTTGATTTGTTATTATCAATTTATTGCATGAGTGTTAGCAAATTTATATGAACCCAAATTTCTTATTATATTTCACAAATTCAATAAATTAGCTTAATTATTCATATTGTATCAAAATAAGCTTAGTGGTAATTCTTGATACACCTTAATTAGATGTTTTTAATGTTGCCAAATTTACTTAAATTATATGTTCCATAACTTCCATTCAATTTGCCTAAGCATGTATTATAGTTAATTATATATTAATTATGTGTTAATTATAAAATTATGCAATCCTTAGTGAATCAAAGCAAAATTTAGCTTCCATGGTATTCATTAGATTATTTACAAACAAAACAACAAAAAATATGTTATACATTAAATTTAAATCCATTAGATTACAAGTAAAATAAAAAAATTTCCTGCTTTTGTGCCTAGCCCGAAGTTCTACAGGTATTTTCATTATGGTGGAGTTGTTCAGTCCTCTTGGGCTACCCTAGTTATCACATTACAATATATTTACTTTTCTGATGTTTTAGGTTTAGTTTTCGTTTTGTTTTCTATTAGAACAGTCGTCAACATCTCAAGTTTTTCCTTCTAAGTTTGTATTTGAGAGTGAGTGATGCTCCGGCTCTATCTTGTTCTGAGGTGGTGACTATCCTTAATTATGCCTTCCCCGCATTCTTCCCATCGCTGTCATCATCGTCGTGCCTACTGCAACCACCCCCGGAGAACAGTTTTTGTGTTATTCCTGCAGCCATCACACCTTCTTGCCACCCTTTTTCACTCTCCTTGCTGTTTTCATGCAGCAACCGCTCTTCCACCTAGTTGTCCACCTCCAGCCAGCCCTTACCTTCACTCCTACAACCAGTCGCAACCTTACCATCCCTCTTGCTTCAAGCTGCAACCCCACCATTGTTGTAGCCAACAACAACCCTTACCTTCCCTCTTACAGCCAACCACAACCCCTTGCCATTTTCCTGAAGTCCAACTGACCAAACCGACCACCAACACTATTGGAATACAACCCTGATTGAGTTGGGTGTCGTGTCTGTTGTTATTTCTCATTTCAATGTGTTGGTTGTAACCTTCTATTTACTTTTTTAGTAATAATATTTATTTCTTATTGTTATTTGGGTTAACTCCGATATCAATTGGTATCAAAACTAGCATAACCCTAGTCCTATCATAAGGTTACCTAAATTCCCACTACCAAAACCCAAAACTCTTCTTGGCCACCCTATATCACACCCATACCCTGATGCCACCTACTAATACCCATGCCCTAATCATGTCATCAAGGAGACAAGTATCAAACACCGACCATAAGCTTAACATGGAAGAGGTGCAACAGGAACTTCGTCGCCTTCAACAATGGATTGTTGAGATTAAGGAAAGAACCCAATGAGAGGTCACCTACGAGCGTGGTAGCGAGATTCAAAGAGGAGAGAGGGAGGAACACCTGAATCACTTTAGTAGAGTTGATTTCAATGAAGAGGTAGGAAGGCCACAAAGCTTTAGCGTATACTATTCGAGGAAACCAAGAGAAGAGATGTCTATTGAAGGATATAGAGATTTAAGAGTGGAATTTGATATATCAAAATTTGGAAGAAGAATGAATCTGAATGAATTTATTGAGTGGCTGCAAACTATCGAGAGGATCTTTGAATACGAGGTGCTAGTTGACAAAAAAGTGAAGCTTATCGCCACCAAGCTGAAGAAGAATGTCTCATTGTGGTGGGAGAATTTGAAGGGGGAGAGATAGAGAGAAGGGTGGAGCAAGTTTACTACCTAGGAGAAGATGAAGAAATAAATGCCGAGACAATACTTACCCCCACACTAGTGTCAAGATATTTTCTTGAAGCTCAATCACCTACACTAGAGGAAACTATCAGTGGAGTACGTTACAAAACTTATGCAATTTAAGCTGAGATGTCAGCTGACAGAGCTAAAGGAGCACATGATAGTCAAGTACTTGAGAAGCCTGAAGCCCTAAATTGGCAACATTGTTTAGCTACAACCTTACTAGTCGTTGGGCGATGTTCAGACCTTGACACTAAAGGTGGAGAGACAGTGGAAGCAGAGCAAACACCCATCACTATTTAGACAACTACCTACAACTGGTGACATCAGGAGGAGCGCGTCTAAGAGAGTTAAAAAAAATAGATCAGGAGAACAACAGAGCCGCTCAGAGTGAGTGATCAGAGTAGCACATCCACCACAATGCCAGCCAGAAAAAGCCTCATATGACATGGAATATGGGCATAACGCCTCTAGTTTCCCCACAAGTAGAGTTGTCTCATTCACTAGGGTGGTGGAGGAGATGAATGAGTAGAGTGAGGTATACCAACTTTCACCAGATGATGGCAGGATGCTTGTGGTTCAACGGGTCCTTCAGACTATGGGTACAGGGATTCAGCAATGGCTTCGCCGTAATATATTCCACACCTGGTGCACTGTGTGGGGAAAGATATGCAACCTCGTCATCGATGGATGTAGCAATAAGAATGTGGCATCTATATAGATGATGGACAAGTTGAGCCTCACGACTTAGAAACATTCTTAACTATATTCCTTAGCGTAATTGAAGAAGAAGAACAGGGTCACGGGAGATGCCCCATGAAGCTTTCGATTGGGAACCAGCTGCAAGATCAGGTTTGGTGCGATGTGGTGCCCATGATCTCCATCACATCCTGTTGGGGAGACCACGACAGTTCGATCACAAAACTTAATATGAACTCAAAAGACCTACTTATTCACCAAGAATAAAAACACATAATTCTCCTACCTTCTACGGAGTCTGAGGTTACATGTGCTCTTGCCAACAGAGAAGCGCCGGTGGGATTGGTTTTGGTGATCATAAAAATAAATAACGAACAGAAGAACCAGTTTCAGATATAGGGTAGCCACTGTAGAGAGAATTTCGGAATATCCTGATAGGCAGATTTTTGCTATAACCACCATCATTAGGGGGACTCCAGTTAGTCCTCACGTTAGATAGGGATGAACCAACCATGAGCTACCTTTGCAAGACCCTACAAACTATACTTGGCACAAAGTTCAAGTTCAATTTAGCAGTGCACCACTAAATGGTTGGGCCAATCTGAATGTCTACTTGCAAGTAGGGAAACCTTCTCAGGTGTTTTGGGGGGACAATGCAACCAAAAATGAGATCAAGATGCTCATATTGATGCATCGAAGACCTTTCAACCCCGAGATATTACAACAATTGTCACCTTCAACGTGCAGACAAAAACTCCAACAAATGAGATCGAAGCTCCCCCAACCCCATGAGATTGACATGGGTCGTATCCCACATGAGATTTCCAATGATGGAAAGAAGGATCCCACTTTCATGCTTGGACCAAACCAGTCAAGATATTTTCGCTGTGGAAGAGTCGGTCAGTCCTCTAAGGCCACTCCTACTTATCATATTAATATAAATTTATTTTTCTGAAGTTTTAAGTTTACTTTTTGTTATGTTTTTTGTTGAGACAACAGTTAGTGTCTTCAGTTCTCTCTTCTAGGGTTGTATCCAAGAGTGAGTCGTGCTCCGGTTGTATCTCATTGAGGTAGTGACTATCCTCAAATTTCCCTTCGTCGAATCCTTTCCTTTGTTGCAACCAACGTCGTACTTGCTGCAGCCACCCCTGTAGAATAGTTTGTGCTGTTCATATGGCAACCACACCTTCCTGCTGCCCCTTTCCACCCTCCTTGTTCTCTTCTTGTAATGATCGCCCTTCCACTTTGTCGTCCACCTCCAACCAACCCTTTACTTCCCCATGTGGCCAGCTGCAACCATACCTTCACTCTTACAATCGGCCGCAACCCCACCTTTCCTCCAACAGCCAGCTGCAACCCCACCTTTCCTCCAACAGCCAGCTGCAACCCTTACCTTCCCTCCAGCAACCAGCCACAAGCCCTTACCATCTTCCTACCGTCCAATTCACAATTCACCTAACCGACCACCGACCACATTAGAATAAAACACTAGTTGAGTTGGATGTCATGTCTGGTGTTATTTCCTATTCCAATGTGTTGGTTATAACCTTCTATTTGCTTTTCCAGTAATAATATTTGTTTTATTACTATTATTTTGGTTAACTTTGGTATCACCTAGAATAAAGGGCACTAAAACTATTCCAACAGGTACATTAGCACCCTAATTTTGCCCTACTAGCCCAGCAATGACAAGTTTAACTAGCCATGGAGGGTTATTTGCCTTTTTGGAAGGATTTTAGAATATTTTTTAAAAATATTTCAAAACTATTTGAAGATATATGCTAATCTATAAATACCTCATATAATGAGATGAACAAATAATAGATATGTGGTCCTTGAAAGCTTTAATTTACGAAACTTCCCTAAAGTTTCAAGAAAGAAATTTTAAGTTTTCGTTAACGAGAAAATTTTGAAAGGCTTCATCTTGTTAAAACTTTTGATCTTTTTATGCTCTTTGTAAAGTATTTTCAGATTTATATCGTTAATATATTAAATTAGAGTTGATAATAAGAATTATAAATGATAGCCCTTTGATCAACTCCAAGTGTTGGAACATATTGTTTGCTATTTTATTTTGAATTTTGTATTTGAAGCATGGGTTGACTATACTATTAAATTTAGATATTTGGGTAGCACTCGCCTGCATGGTGATTGTGAGTTGGTGAAGTTGTGATAACTTTTCCGCTGATTAAATAAGGAGCATGTGGTCGTGGTAGAAATCAAATTAGTGGAACCCTTTGAGTGGAAATTATGCATGAACGTAGATCATTTGGGGAGACAAAACACATAAAATTCTATTTTCAAATCTTTGTAACAAGATTTACTTTTTTGTGTATCTTACGTGCCCGAGTTTGCGACCTTGTGGCGGTTTTGTGAATAGGTAGAGAACAAAGATCGTCCTTACGTGCTCTACCTATGTTGGTAATATTGTAGGATACTTCGAGAGATCTTCAGCCTCCTTAGTTAGTTTAATTCGAGAAAAACCACAACTCTCAATCAACACAATGTTGAAAATAATACTTATTAGATGTCTTCATTATTGGCCTCAAGCTAATAAATAGCCGAACAACCTTTGGATGGAATAGGCAATAGCCCATTCTCATGGAAAGGAAAATTACAATACCATAATTCTAGCACTAATTTATTGAAAGAAATAACATTCATTAAAATAACATTAATGCAATTATTGATAGTAAACATCAATCACTCCCATCTCATTTAATGTAATTATTGATGGTAAACATTAATCACTCACATCCCCTGTTTTTGGTCCCTGACAACTCTTCCCTCTTTAAAAATTTCCTTATTCCCAAGGAAAAAACGTGTCTTCAATTCTGTCAGATTCTCCCATGTGGCCTCAGCAGGAGAAAGATTTTGCCAATGAACAAGAACTTCAATTTCTCCACCTTTTGTGCTAGTTTCCAGAATGGCTTGAGGATATAGGTGGAATGCTACTTCTACTAGTAATTCCAGTAGAGTGGGAGAGATTTTCTCTTGATCTCCAATCCTCCTTTTAAGGAGAGAAACATGGAAAACAGGATGTAATTTAGATTCAGGTGATAACTCCAATTTATATGCAACAGTGCCAATCCTGGATAAGATTTTAAATTGACCACAAAATTTGAGACTGAGCTTGAGATTTTTCCTTTGAGCTAATGAAAGTTGACGATATGGACGCAATTTTAGGTAGACAAATTCGCCCACTTGAAAACTCCAATCTGTGCGCTTCTCATCATAATATCTCTTCATTCGCTCCTGTGCAATTCTCAAATTGGCTTGGACATCCTTAATCACCCCATTACTTTCAAGTATAAATTTGTTAACGAACTCCACACGTGAAGTGCCATGAACATAGGCAAGTAAAGTGCGAGGTTCGCGCTCATAGACAATTTCGAATGGTGTCTTTTTGGTGGAAGAGTGGATGCTTGTATTGTAACAATATTTCACCCACGGAAGCCAAATCACCCACTCTTTGGGCTTAGAACTCGTGAAACACCGTAGGTACATCTCCAATGTCTTGTTGACCACTTCAGTTTGACCGTCAGTTTGGGGGTGATAAGCCGAACTAAAATTGAATTTAACTCCATCTAATAAGAATAATTTTTTCCAAAAAGAACTTGTGAATATTTGGTCACACGCAATAGACTCTGGCATGCCATGAAGCTTGAATATTTGGTCAAAAAATATTTGGGCAATTGTGGTGGTCGCATAAGGGTGTTTAATGGGAATAAAATGGCTATATTTGGATAATCGGTCAACAACCACAAAAATGGTAGAGTTACCTCTAGATGTTGGCAAGCCATCCACAAAATTCATGGAAATATTTGTCCATACATGGCGCAAAATTGGAAGAGGGCTGAGTAAACCTGCTGGCTTGACTTGGTCCACCTTATTTTTTGACAAACATCACACTCTTTGATAAATTTTCGTACATGCCCCTTCACGCCTTTCCAATAAAAAACTGATTTGATTCTATGGAGAGATTTGTGGAGCCCTTCATGTGTGTTGGAATGGAATTCTTTAATTATAGGAAGAATCAATTCAGATGTGGCCAAGAGATAAATCCGATCCTTAAAGAAAATCAATCCTTCCTTGAATAGCCATGGTCCCAATGCTTCTCCTTCCTTGATTTTCTCCACCAAATCCTGCAATTGGGGATTAGCTGAAATTTCCGATTTTATGGGATCCACCCAATTAGGAATAGGAGAAGATATTGCATGAATTTCAAATTTTCGGGAAAGGGCATTTGCAGCTGAATTCTCCTTGCCTTTTTTGTAGTGAATTTGAAAATCAAATCCCAAGAGCTTCACCAACCATCTTTGTTGAGCAGTTGTAGTAATGGTTTGACCCAACAAAAATTGCAAGCTTTTTTGGTCTGTCCGGACAATAAATTTGGCTCCTAAAAGATATGGACGTCATTTTTGGACGGCCTTAACCCAGGCTAACATTTCCTTCTCGTACGTGGATAATGCTAGATTTTTGCCCTGTAGAGCATGGCTAAAAAAAGGCGATTGTTCGGTCTCCTTGCATGAGCACTACACCCAAACCCATGTCGGAAGCATCACACTCCACAATAAATGGTTGAGAAAAATTCGGTAGAGCCAGTACGGGTCCGAATGTCATTGCCAATTTTAAATCTTCAAATGCTTGCTCAGCGGCGGAACTCCATTTAAAAGAATCTTTTTTGAGCATTTTTGTCAAGGGTGAGCGATTATCCCGTAGTGGTAAATGAATTTCCGGTAGTAACTGGTGAGGCCCAAAAAACCTCGCAACCCCTTCAAGCTAGTTGGTTTGGGCCATGTCATCTTGGGAGGAAATTTTCTCGGGGTCCATGGCTGCTCCACCATGAGAAATCACATGACCCAAGTAGCCTACTTCTTCCTGTCCAAAATTGACATTTTTCACGCTTGACAAAAAACTTGTTAGTTTGCAAAACATGTAGCACACACCCAACATGTAGTAAATGATCCTCCCAAGATTTGTTAAAAATAAGAATATCGTCAAAAAATACCAAAACGAATCTACGAAGAAAGTCCTTGAATACCTAATTCATGTCGCTTTGGAAGGTTGTCGGTGCATTAGTGAGGCCAAAGGGCATCACTTAAAATTCGTAGCTGCCTTGGTGCGTGCGAAAAGCTGTTTTCTTAACATCTCCCGGGTACATACGGATTTGATGATACCCAGACCTCAAATCAAGTTTTGTAAAAAATTGTGCACCATGCAATTCACCCAATAATTCATCGATAACGGGTCTTGGATATTTATCCTTGATGGTAATGTTGTTGAGTGCCCGGTAATCCACACAAAGCCTCCAAGAGCCATCTTGTTTTTTAAACAATAGCACGGGAGAGGAGTATGGACTCGTGCTAGGCCTTATCACACCGGATGACAATAGCCCCTTGATCATTTTTTCAATCTCATTTTTTTGGTAATGAGGATACCGATAAGGCTTGACTAAGATTGGATTAGCAACATTTTCCAACGGAATTTTGTGGTCTTGAGATCGTTGAGGTGGCAAGCCTTGAATCTCTTGAAATACAGTCGAATGTTGATTCAAAATAGCCATTAAATCTGGATTTAAATTGGTTGTTGCAACTCCTTGCTTTTCTCCCAAATTTAAGGAATTGAATTGTAATAAAAAAGCTCTTTTTCCTTTCCGCAACTGCTCCTCTAGATCATAATCAACCATGATTTTATTGCTCAGCCCTCTGGTCCCACGTAACTCTATTGTTTTCCCCTCCCACCAAAATCACATCCATAGATCATTGAATTCCCAAATAATTGGACTCAATTTTTTAAGCCATTGAGTTCCGAAACCAGCATTACATCCTTCCACTAGTAAAAGGTAAACATCTACGTGAAATTGACCTTTTGCACTAAAATAGGGAGTCTTTCACACAATCCTTCACTTTTCATCTTATTTCCATCTGCCAGTTGAACCGCGATTTCTCCTTTCTTTGTAGGATAAATTCTCATTTTGGTAGCTAACTTTGAATTCAAAAAGTTATGAGTGCTACCGGAATCCACCAATATAGCAACCCCAAAATCTCCAATTTTTCTAAAAAAACGCATGATCTGAGATGACAGTGTACTTACTAAAAACAATTTTTCTAAAAAAACACTAAAATAGGGAGTCTTTCATACGATCTAACAGTGTACTTACTAAGTTAACCTTAAGCTTGAAGTATATACTAATACACACTTGCAATCAAATTAATCAATCCTATAAGTGTGATGCCACATAACTGAACTATGTTGCACAATAAATGATTAAGCTAGTGAATAGAACTATAAAATTCAAGAGTAATGATTAATTCAACAAGATTATCTAACACAATTAATATGCCAAGCACCTAAGTTACCAAACAAAATAAGCAGTGGTGAACACAAATATCTAATGCAAAATGTGAAAGGAATACCCTTTTTTGATGCGATTAACATACACTCATATAAATTTGTCTATCACATTTCTATAGCTTATCTCCCCATTTTTGTACCTTTGTGTCCATTAAGTTTCCACATTTAATTGTTAAAATATAAACTTCCATGTGTTTGTAAGTACTTGAGNTATGCGATTGGCATACACTCATATAAATTTGTCTATCACATTTCTATAGCTTATCTCTCCATTTTTGCACCTTTGTGTCCATTAAGTTTCCACATTTAATTGTTAAAATATAAACTTCCATGTGTTTGTAAGTACTTGAGTTAGGAGAATTTGAATTAAGTTTAAATGTGGTCATGCACACCAAATTCCATGAGCCAAGTCTTCCTTGATATTCGTAGAAAGGCTTTAAACTTCCTCAAATAGTTCCATTTGTAAATGATTGTTAAATATGATTTTTGGTTCGGTAATGAAATCTCATTCTAAGGACAGTTCTTGGCTCAGTAATGAAATCTCATTCAAAGAAGCTCAGCCTTCTTTTAATAGTTTTAAAAGACTCGCTTGAAATAAAAACTGCTGCCGCTTCTCATTTTCAAAGATGACCGTCAGACAAGATAATTAAGAACAAAGTTTTGAAATAAAAACGAAAACGATTAAACAATGAACAAGAATAAGTCACTACAATGAGTTTGCAACTATCATTATTGCCGAGTATAAAACTATAAAGGAAGAGGGATCTATAAATCTACTCATTGTTTGTATATCCAAAAACAGATTATGCACCAAGGGATAGTCTAATGAAATAAATTAAGAGAAAGAAGAAACTAAACCTTCAAATAATGTCAAAGACTTGGAGAAACACCAAGTTGAAAGAGAAACCTGTAAATGCATCATCAATTCAAATAACGAAGTTTTTGAAACACAGACACTTGCACTCAAAAACCCCTTAAAGACCATTAAACCCTTCAATAATTCCAAAATAGTTGGTTAGACCTATATTGCTTTCTCAGATAAATTGCAATAAGTTTAGAGTATGTCCATTTTCTTTGACTTCTGGCCTCCAAAAGAGACTCTGAGCTTGAATGAAAATCTCCTTTCCCAAAGGCCTCAAAAACTAATGGATCAGTCAAAATCACTGGAGAATTATCCACATTCATTTTATCTAAAACAAATGATAAGTTCCTCCCAAGCCTTCTACCCAAGTAAGCGTCCACAACACAACCATATGTCACAAGATCAGGGACTACACCTTTGAATGCCATATGCTCAACACTCAAATGGAGATCCCAAAACAAGCCCATTCTAGAAAATGCTAGTGCCCTTATGTTGAATGTCGTGATATCAGGGGAGAATCCAGCCTCAATCATGGCCAAAAATTCTCTTTGGAGGCTTTTCATTTTGAAATTGGCAGCAAAAGAGAGCAACAGCAGGTTCCAGAGAAGGTTCCCAGTGTTCCTCCTGCGAAGACCAACATCCTTTAAAAATTCACCCAGGTCATAGAACTTCATGTGGCTTATGTATGCCAAAGCCATTGCTTTAATTGCTTCTTTCTCTATAAGAATTCTAGATTTCTTCAAACTTTCATAAGCAGCTTCCATCTCTAGAAGGGTACCATACATGCTATAGTACTTAAGAAAGTTATTCCCAGTGACAGAATCTACCTTAAAACCTCTAGAAACCATGTTCTTAACAACAGACTCCATCTTCTCCAACTGTCCAGCACTCCCAAAGCAAGTCACAGCTGCAGAATAAAGCTGAGAAGCAAAACTTAAATCTTTAGAGGCAGCTTCATCTAGGATCCGCATAAAATCCTCGAACCGTCTGGTTCTCACGTAGGTGTCCACTAAACATGAAACAACCCTGATGCTTGGCACAATTGCGCTATTCATTATCTCACCCCACAATGCCTCAGCTTCATCTATAAGTCCGCTCTCCAAGTAACAAGGCAAGAGAGCTGACAAGGTAGCAACTTCAGGTTGGATGCCCTGAGTTTTCATTTCATAGAGTATCTTCTGAGCAAAATCTGGTATTATGTAACATCTACATGAACCGGTAATGGCAGAAATCTCAGCTTCCCCAAACTTTCTATCTCTTAAATCCCATTGCTGCATTACTTGTGCCTGTATTCATAGGCAGGGGAAAAAAGTTACCTTGATTATCTAATGAATTCTCGTCAATCAGTTATTATACACAAAATCAATATTACTGGAAGCTCACGTACTCGAACGAACAACAAAAACTGCAATTCNTCCATTGCTGCATTACTTGTGCCTGTATTCATCGGGAGGGGAAAAACGTTACCTTGGTTATCTAATGAATTCTCCTCAATCAGTTATTATACACAAAATCAATATTACTGGAAGCTCACGTACTCCAACGAACAACAAAAACTGCAATTCCAAACTACGTATTCTAAATATTGTTTAAATCCTACTGTCAAAAGTCCATCCATGGCCGGCAAGTGAGGGAATCAATAACAAAAAGAATAGCGCACCTGCTGGCACAAGCTGCCTGGACTCGAGTAAACCCTACCACGCCGCAACTTGATAGCACGCGGAGAAGAAGATAACGACCGAAAGAGTGGACATACAGCCGGGGTTATAGCTATTTCCATTTGAGCTTGCCGCAGATCGACTGAAAGCAAGAATGGATAACCTAGCAGAGCCTTTAGCCCAAACTTGTTACCGCCATTATCGAGCACAAAGNCTCAATATATTAATCAATGACCTTCAGTTGTGACTTCCTCTATCAATGCCTCTCCAATGAGCCTAGTTGACTTCCTCGTTTTTATCATTGAGGTTTTTGAAATTATAAATTTAATTTAAGAGAACATGTAGGATTAAGAATAGTTGGGTTTGCAGATAATGTAAAATTTTGTTTGGTTGTTACAGATGATCTAAATAATGAATGTATAAAAATGTCAGACAGTCTTAAAGATTGTCCTTAAAGATGTGCCTCCAGAATTAAAAGAAGAAATCAAATCTACAATTGACGAGCTGAAAGAAATCAATTTGGGTATAGAAAAGGAACCCAAAACAACATTCTTAAGTTTGTTATACGAACTCAGTTTGAGCTTAGCACAAGAGTTCAACTGAAGCTTAAGCTCAAGCTCATTATGAGATAGATGACCCAAGCTTGCGTTGGTGATAACTTAAGCTGGACTTGACTTGTGTCATCTTACCTTAAGTGTACGATTTATGAACACAAGAGTTAACATATAGGAATCCATCGTTATGGTATAGCTTAAATTGTGGGTATTAATAGAGTCATATTAAATTAATTGAGTAGATTTACCAATCTAGTTATAGATGATAAGCACATCTAACTAAAATGGAATAGATTTTATCCATATAAGTTTAGATATTGTAGAAGATAATTCATATTTTTTGAAATTTATTTGAGTTCCCAATTGTTTGATTTATTTCATATTTATTTATCTGTAAAAAATTACTTTAACTAATATTATATCAGTAATCATATGCATGATTTGTTATTATCAATTTATTGCATGAGTGTTAGTAAATTTATATGAACCCAAATTTCTTATTATATTTCACAAATTCAATAAATTACCTTAATTATTCAAATTGTATCAAAATAAGCTTAGTGGTAATATCTTGATACACCTTAATTAGATGTTTTTAANATACTTCAACTAATATTATATCAGTAATCATATGCTTGATTTGTTATTATCAATTTATTGCATCAGTGTTAGCAAATTTATATGAACCCAAATTTCTTATTATATTTCACAAATTCAATAAATTAGCTTAATTATTCAAATTGTATCAAAATAAGCTTAGTGGTAATATCTTGATACACCTTAATTAGATGTTTTTAATGTTGCCAAATTTACTCAAATTATATGTTCCATAACTTCCATTCAATTTGCCTAAGCATGTATTATAGTTAATTATATATTCATTGTGTTAATTATAAAAGTATGCAATCCTTAGTGAAACAAAGCAAAATTTAGATTCCATGGTATTCATTAGATTATTTACAAACAAAACAACAAAAAATATGTTATACATTAAATTTAAATCCATNCACTTCCAATCAATTTGCCTAAGCATGTATTATAGTTAATTATATATTAATTATGTGTTAATTATAAAAGTATGCAATCCTTAGTTAATCAAAGCAAAATTTAGATTCCATGGTATTCATTAAATTATTTACAAACAAAACAACAAAAAATATGTTATACATTAAATTTAAATCCATTAGATTACAAGTAAAATAAAAAAATTCCTGCTTTTGTGCCTAGCCCGAAGTTCTACAGGTATTTTCATTGTGGTGGAGTTGTTCAGTCCTCTTGGGCTACCCTAGTTATCACATTACAATATATTTACTTTTCTTATGTTTTAGGTTTAGTTTTCGTTGTTTTTTCTGTTAGAACAGTCGTCAGCATCTCCAATTTTTCCTTATAATTTTGTATTCGAGATTGAGTGATGCTCCGGCTTTATCTTGTCCTGCGGTGGTGACTATCTTTAATTCTCCCTTCCCCGCATTCTTCTCTTCGCTGTCATCATCATCGTGCCTACTGCAACCACACCCGGAGAACAATTTTTGTGTTATCCCTGCAGCCATCACACCTTCTTGCCACCCCTTTTCACTCTCCTTGTTGTTTTCATGCAGCAACCGCTCTTCCACCTAGTTGTCCACCTCCAGCCAGGCCTTACCTTCACTTCTACAACCAGTCGCAACCTTACCATCCCTCCTGCTTCAAGCCGCAACCCCACCTTTATTGTAGCCAGCAACAGCCCTTACCTTCCCTCTTACAGCCAACCACAACCCCTTGCCATCTTCCTAAAGTCCAACTCGCTTAACCGACCACCAACACTGTTGGAATACAACCCTGATTGAGTTGGGTGTCGTGTCAGTTGTTATTTCTCATTCCAATGTGTTGGTTGTATTCTATTTACTTTTTTAGTAATAATATTTATTTTTTATTGTTATTTGGGTTAACTTCGATATCAATTGGTATCAAAACTAGCATAACCCTAGTCCCATCGTAAGGTTACCTAAATCCCCACTACCAAAACCCAAAACTCCTCTTTGCCACCCTATATCACACCCATACCCCGATGCCACCTACCAATACCCATGCCCTAATCATGCCATCGAGGAGACAAGTATCAAACGCCGACCAAAAGCTTAACATGGAAAAGGTGCAACAGGAACTTCATCGCCTTCAACAATGGATTGTTGAGATTAAGGAAAGAACCCAAGAAGAGGTCACCTACGAGCGTGGTAGCGAGATCCAAAAAGGAGAGAGGGAAGAACACCTGAATCACTTTCGTAGAGATGATTTCAAAGAAGAGGTAGGAAGGCCACAAAGCTTTAGTGTATACTATTGGAGGAGACCAAGAGAAGAGATGTCTATTGAAGGATATAGAGATTTAAGAGGGAAATTTGATATACCAAATTTTGGGAGAAGAATGAATCTGAATCGCTTCATTGAGTGGCTGCAGACTGTCGAGAGGATCTTTGAATACAAGGAGGTGCTAGTTGACAGAAAAGTGAAGCTTGTCGCCACCAAGCTGAAGAAGAATGTCTCATTGTGGTGGGAGAATTTGAAGAGGGAGAGACAGAGAGAAGGGTGGAGCAAGTTTACTACTTGAGAGAAGATGAAGAAATAAATGCCGAGGCAATACTTACCCCCACACTAGTGTCAAGATATTTTCTTGAAGCTCAATCACCTACACCAGAGGAAACTATCAGTGGAGTACGTTACAAAACTTATGCAATTTAAGCTGAGACATTAGATGACAGAGTTAAAGGAGCACATGATAGTCAAGTACTTGAGAGGCCTGAAGCCCTCCATTGACAACATGGTTTAGCTACAACCTTACTAGTCGTTGGGCGATGTTCAGACCTTGACACTAAAGGTGGAGAGACAGCGGAAGCAGAGCAAACACCCATCGTCATTTAGACAACTACCTAAGAGAGTTAAAAAAACAGATCAGGAGAACAACAGAGCCTCTCAGAGTGAGTGATCAGAGTAGCACATCCAACACAGTGTGCCAGCGAGAAAAAGCTTCAGATGACATGAATATGGGCATAACACCTCTAGTTTCCCCACAAGTAGAGTTGTCTCATTCACTAGGGTGGTGGAGGAGATGAATGAGTAGGAAGATGAAGAGTAGGGTGAGGTATACCAACTTTCACCAGATGATGGCAGGATGCTTGTGGTTCAACGGGTCCTTCAGACTACAGGTACAAGGATGCAACAATGGCTTCGCCGTAATATATTCCACACCTGGTGCACTGTGTGGGGAAAGATATGCAGCCTCGTCATCGATGGATGTAGCAATAAGAATGTGGCATCTATAGATGATGGACAAGTTGAGCCTCACGACTTAGAAGCATTCCCAACTATATTCCTTAACATGGTTGAATAAGAAGAACAGGGTCACAAAAGATGCCCCATGAAGTTTTCGATTGGGAACCAGCTGCAAGATCAGGTTAGGTGCGATGTGGTGCCCATGATCTCCATCACATCCTGTTGGGGAGACCACAACAGTTTGATCACAAAACTTAACATGATGGACTCAAAAATACCTGCTTATTCACCAAGGATAAAAACACATAATTCTCCTACCTTCTACGGAATCTGAGGTTACATGTGCTCTTGCCAGCGGAGAAGCGCCAGTGGGATTGGTTTTGGTGATCATAAAAATAAATAGCAAACAGAAGAACCAGTTTCAGACATAGGGCAGCCACTGTAGAGAGAATTTCGGGATATCCTGATAGGCAGATTGTTGCTATAACCACCATCATTAGGGGGACTCCAGTTAGTCCTCACGTTAGATAGGGATGAGCCAACCTTGAGCTACCTTTGAAAGACCCTACAAAATATACTTGGCACAAAGTTGTCCAGTTTAGCAGTGCACCACTAAATGGTTGGGCCAATCTGAATGTCTGCTTGCAAGCAGGGAAACCTTTTCAGGTGTTTTGGGGGGACAATGCAACCAAAAGTGAGATCAAGATGCTCATATTGATGCATCGAAGACCTTTTCAACCCCGAGATATTACAACAATTGTCACCTTCAACGTGCAGATAAAAGCTCCGACAAATGAGATCGAAGCTCCCCCAACCCCATGAGATTGACATGGGTCGTATCCCACATGAAATTTCCAACGATGGAAAGAAGGATCCCACTTTCATGCTTGGACCAAACCAGTCCAGATATTTTCGATGTGGAGGAGTCGGTCGGTCCTCTTAGGCCACTCCTACTTATCATATTAATATAAATTTATTTTTCTAAAATTTTAAGTTTAGTTTTTCTTGTGTTTTTTGTTGAGACAGCAGTTAGTGTCTCCAGTTCTCTCTTCTAGTGTTGTATCCAAGAGTGAGTCATGCTCCGGCCGTATCTCATTCTGAGTTAGTGACTAACCTCAAATTTCCTTCGTCGCATCCTTTCCTTTGTTGCAACCAACGTCGTACTTGCTGCAACTACCCCTGTAGAATAGTTTTTGTGTTGTTCATATGGCAACCACACCTTCCTGCTGCCCCTTTCCACCCTCCTTGTTCTCTTCTTGTAACGATTGCCCTTCCACTTTGTCGTCCACCTCCAGCCAACCCTTTACTTCCCCATGTGGCCAGCCGCAACCATACCTTCACTCTTACAATCGGCCGGAACCCCACCTTTCCTTCAACAGCCAGCTGAAAACCTTACCTTCCCTCTAGCAACTAGCCACAAGCCCTTACCATCTTCCTACAGTCCAATTCACAATCCACCTAACCGACCACCGACCACATTGGAATAAAACCCTAGTTGAGTTGGATGTCATGTTTGGTTTTATTTCCTATTCCAGCGTGTTGTTTATAACCTTCTATTTACTTTTCCAGTAATAATATTTGTTTTATTACTATTGTTTGGGTTAACTTTGGTATCACCTAGAACAAAGGGCACTAAAACTATTCCAACAAATACATTAGCACCCTAATTTTGCCCTACTTGCCCAACAATGACAAGTTTAACAAGCCATGGAGGGTTATTTGCCTTTTTGGGAGGATTTTAGAATATTTTTTAAAAATATTTCAAAACTATTTGAATATATATGCTAATCTATAAATACCTCATATAATGAGATGAAAAAATAATAGATTTGTGCTTCTTGAAAGCTTTAATGTACGAAACTTCCCTAAAGTTTCAAGAAAGAAATTTCAAAGGCTTCATCTTGTTAAAACTTTTGATCTTTTGATGCTTTTTGTAGAGTATTTTCAGATTTATATCTTTAATATATTAAATTAGAGTTTGATAATAAGAATTATAAATGATAGCTCTTTGATCAACTCCAAGTGTTGGAACATATTGTTTGCTAATTTATTTTGAATTTTGTATTTGGAGCATGGGTTGACTATACTATTATATTTAGATATTTGGGTAGCACTCGCCTGTATGGTGATTGTGAGTTGGTGAAGTTGTGATGTTGTGATAACTTTTCCACCGATTAAATAAGGAGCATGTGGTCGTGGTAGAAATCAAATTAGTGGAACCCTTTGAGTGGAAATTATGCATGAACGTAGATCATTTGGGGAGACAAACCACATAAAATTCTATTTTCATATCTCTGTAACAAGATTTACTTTTTGTGTACTTACTAAGTTAACTGCTTATGCTTGAAGTATATATTAATACACACTTGCAATCAAATTAATCAATCCTATAAATGTGATGCCACATAACTGAACTATGTTGCACAATAAATGATTAAGCTAGTGAATAGAACTATAAAATTCAAGAGTAATGATTAATTCAACAAGATTATCTAACACAATTAATATGCNGGAGCTTAAGCATCATAAATTTTAAAATTTACTATATTTGGAGCACACCTAATTGATATAGAAAAATATATTTCTTGGGTTACATATTATTATTATTATTATTATTATTATTATTATTATTATTATTATTATTATTATTATTATTATATATTTTTAAGAAATAAGATATTATTTAGAGCACATTTAATTTTCATATAAAGTTATAAAAATATTCATGTTCTCTTTTTTCTCTTTTTATTGAAATTTTGGCATATAAAAGTTGTTTAAGTTCTCTCTCTCTCACTTAGCCTAAGGAATTAAATCATATTTCTTACAAGTAACATCAACTATAAATTTTAGGCGACCTTGAGATCATAATTAGCTTGAATTCACATTTTATATTGGCCATAAAAAAAAAACATTCAACTGGCAGAGGCCTTAAAACATGTAAAATCATCTCTGTTGCATAATAAAAATCCCAATTTGTTTGAGCATATATGTCATAAAATCCCAACTTGCATTTACATGAATATTATAGAATCTCAACTTGCATTTATTGATATATCATAAAATCCCAACATACATTTGCATATATATCATAAAATCCAAACTTGCATTTACATGAATATCATAAAATCTCAACTTGCATTGACATATTAATCATAACTACCAAATGTGCTTGAATTTGTCTCTCTATATTTAGGCATGAAGCATAAAGTAATATGAATTTGACTAACAAAAAACAGGTGAACACGATTTTTTTTTTGTTTTATTCTGCAACATGAAATATAATGTTTAACACATAAATTTAACTAACATGAAACATAAATTTAAGAGTAGCATGACACATAGAATTTAACATGGATTTTGCTAACAGGAACATCAGTTAACATGGAGCATAAATTAACATAGGCTAACATGGAATATAAGTGAGCATCACTGGTTTTTGTTTCTTTTTAAAACTCTTAACTACCAGCTTGTCTATTTATATGTCTTCATTGTATGATTCCTCTTTTCAAATAAATCTCTCTCTCAAATTATATAAATAATTCAATAGGAGAGGAATTGGAAAAGACGGGATATATGACGAAAATAGACAAACAAATTTTAAAATGAAACATGGAAAGCTTATTTACGGGAATCCTCATGTGATAGGTCGAGAGTATACGTTCGAACAAGATGGAGTCGAAATACCTCCAAACACGAAATCCACAAAGAAAATCCCCACATAAGCCACCCATAACTAGAGAACCAAAAAAAACATTTTTTTTCTAGGGTCAAGAGTACTCCCAAAGGAATGTTCACATGGCTCTGTTGACCTCATTTTTTATGAGGTCTAATTCTCTTCTTTAGAAGCCCTGGGATCTAGCCATAAGATTTTTTGTCCTAGAGGAATAGTGATGAAACCTACCCCCTTAAAAATTCCAAACACTTATTGGCTCTTCTTGTGAAGTCCCATATGGGTGGTCACAAGCTATCATTTGTAACTTGAGACAGCTAAGACCAACATATGAAGACCCAAGAGTGAATTCCCATAGAATCAGTTGGCCTTAGGGTAGCCCTGGGTGGCTTGGACTTGGACACATTTGAAATCCCCAAATTCCCTAACACACCCAAACCCATCCATCTTACCTAATTTGGCCTTTCTTCCCCTTGAAGTTCATGGCTACTCCTCAGACTCTTTTGAAGACACATGTGGGTGGTCCTAAGTCCCTAACCCTTTACTAGGATGACTGACACCATTAAGTGGGGGCTACAAAATGAGTTCTCATATGACCATATGGCTTTGAGGAGGTTTCATGGCTTGCATGCTCATATCATCCAATCAACCCTAAATCCACCAAAATTTGTCAAATGACCAAAATACCCCCAAATCCTCATAAATACCTAAAATTATACAAATACCCAAACCTTCACCAAAAATCATTTTAATCCTCTCCAAATTATCAAAATACCATAAAATTACTAAAATTTCCCAAAATATCACAATTTTGCACCAAAATACCAAAAATCACCAAAATTCCCAAATTGCCCCTAATGTTTACCAACTCCATTTCAAATCCTCCTAATGACAAATCCAAATCTAACTCCAACAAAATTTAATCCTGAATTCATATGTATAAGATCAAACTCAAATCAATCCAAATCATACATAAATCCAAAATCTATCAAATTTAAGCTCACATGACATATTCAATTTCACCAAATCCATGCCCCAAATTTCATCATGACAATTCTTCCATGAAGCCCATCATGAATAACTTAAATCAAAATTCAAGCCCAAATCAATTACACATGACCTATTTTAAAAAGCCCACCAAAACCAAACCCAATTTATAATTCCTTTGAAATCAAAAGCCCGCATGAAAAATTCCTTATTCTCATCATCTATTTAATCAAAATCAATCCTAGCTCTAATGTCATAATCAAAATCACCCAAAATTTGATTTATACCAACACCTCACAAAACCCCCAAAATTTCTAAAATTCCTCCTCATGAAAGTTGGCTAAGCCATATGCAATCTGTGGAGCCTCCTCCAAGCCAAATATAAGCCATATGAGCCATGTGAAAGTCCATCATACCTTAAGTGACAAAAGGAGGACATGCTTTCAAGCCCCCAAGCTTTGCCTCACCATCCCATGCTTCATGCCAAGCCTAAATTCAAACCCTAACCTCTTGGATGTGCTCCTTAGACTGAAAACAAAGACCAAGAAGATCACACCAGCCACCGTGGAGAGGTGGACCAAGCCATTTCCAAGGGCTAAACCCAAGTCAAACCTAAAAGTGACCTAAACCCCATTCCTCTTTGATCCACCTTTGGCCACTTGGCACAACTCAATTGCCTCCACAATTCTCCACCCTGACCCCTCTGAGCCACCTAGTCACCACTCTTGACCTTGCCGACTGCCCTAGACACCGGAAAACACCAAACCCGAGATGCCACCCATGGACAAAACACCAAATTCAGCCAATCCATTGTGGCTCACTCCCATTGGATTGTTGTCATCTTCTCTCCTCCACCTAAGCAGCACTTTGCACCCACTGACCAGCCCAATTGAAGCCCCCTTCCCTATCTATAAAAACACCACCACCTCACGCCAAAGAGAGGTGATGCTTAAAACCTTAGCGAAGTGCTGCCAAAATTGCTACAAAACATTCCTTTAACTTTACGAAGCTCATCCTCACTATCTTCAGACCTCAAATTGAGCCTTCCAAAAGCTTCACCATAGCCTAAAATCACTTCCACAATCAAAATCCTCCATTCCCAAGCTCTCTAACCTACTCCATGACTAAGCTCGATCCACCCTTTGGTCTAGATCATACCTAAACCCAAACACAACTCAAAGTGACGCGTTGAGGATCTTTGTGAGGTCAAGAGATTGTCTCTAACCAACTCAATTGAGGCCTCACCTTTTGGGCAAAGGTATAACCCAAAATCCCAAAAGTTTACCTCGGTTTGGACCTTTATGAAATAGATGTGTATTTCATATGTATTTAACTGTATATAGGTTTGTATCACTTAGATGGTGTAGGAACAAACCACACTTTATTTTATTAAGTATAGAGTGAGATCTTAGGGTCAGAAGTTGTACGGTTATCAAGTGCAAGCGATCAAGGACAATGAACTGATGCTGTTCATTTTTGCGTGTATCGAACAAGCGGCGGAGAAGAAGTCTGACGGGAATGTGGTACATGAAACAACGGGGCGAGTCAGTGCTTGTGCGGAGAGGCCAGCCAACCAAAGCCTGCCACGTGGGTGTTTGGAGCTGCGGAGGATGATAGGGTGTCAAGTCAGATAAGTAGAGAAGTAGGGTATTTTCTAATTCAAATTAATTTAGAAATTTAAAAAATACATATCTTGGTGCAGAAAAATTCTGAAAATAAAATGAAAATGCCCCTGTGCTCAATGAATAAAGAAGAATAATGTGGACTAAAAAAAATATTTGCCTTATATTTATTTTAAATTAATTAAATGCATTAAACTTATTTAAAACATAATTAATTAAATATTAATCAAAGTAATGTGAAATTTGGAGGGTTTACTCTTCATATGCTCAGGAGGGTTTTCTGATTTTTCCAAATTCAAAGAACACCCTTATGATGAAAAGTCCTAATTTTCTAGGATTATTATTATTATTTTAATTAAATAATTATGAAAAAATAAAATAAAGTTTTGAACAATATAAAATCAAGTTAAGTAGGTTTACTATGGTTAGAAGACTTTAGGAAAAATAAAAATCAAATTAAAAAAAAAGTTAATATGGATTTTTCTATTCAATAAAAAATATTAAAAATCAGAAAAATACAAAATAATTGAAAAAACACCAAATTATCCCAAAATGAAGAAAGTGATCTTGTAAGATCTCTGTAAGAATTTGAAAGTTAGAAAAAATATTTTTAATGCAAAAAGGTATTTTCTAAGAAAATAAGGATTTTTGCTTAAAATAATTATATAAAATAAAATAAAAATCAGAAAATTATGAAAATTAATTTGAATTATTCCTTATGACTAGGAAAACCAATAAAAAATAAAATGGAAGTAAAAAATAAAAAGTTCATTTTTCAACTATTTTTCAATTTAGAATTAATTAAAAATAATTAAAAATCAAAAAATATAAATATACTTCAAAATATCACAAATTATTCACTAACCATAGAAAAAAACTTTAAAATATTTTTATGAATTTTTAAAGACTTAAATATGCATTTTTAATATTTAAATGTATTTCTCCTTATTTTTGAATAAAATAACTATAAATATAAAAATAAAATCATAAAAATAAAAAAAAAACTTCTCTAGATTTTTTGAAGTTAGAGAGACTTATGAAAATATAAAAATGAATTTTTGAAAATAAAATGTATTTTCTATTTATTTATTCCTTAAAATTAATTAAAATTTTATTAAAATTAAAATATAATTCAAAAAATCATGAAAATTGTTCCTAAATGTCCTTTAACTTTTTGAACATTCTAATTTTTTTAAGGGTAGAAAAAATGTATTGGTTAACTAAATTAATTAGCTTTAAATATTCCTATTTTTTTGGACTAAAATAATTATTAAAAAATAAATAAATATTAGAAAAAATATAAATATTTGTCTGATGTGTAAATTAACCCATGTGTAGGGTAGCAACAAAGTTTCAAAGTCTTTGGAGTTAAACTGAAGGAATTATGATGTAAAAAACCCTAGGGGTAAAATGGTAATTACAGAATTTTGAACTACAAACTAAGATTTAGGTCAAATTAGAGGGTAAATGGGTAATGATTATGCTTATTAACTCTCTTAAGTGATTGAGACACAAAGGAATAGAGGATAGGGATCAATAATAAAATTATAATTAATCAAATTTTTATGGGTTGGAAAAAAAATTAAGTCGTGGATGAACCTAATGTGAGGGGCTTGTGTTAGGAAGATAATAACTCACTAATTTGTAGCCCCAAATCAATGGTTAAATGACAATACAATCTTTAATAAGAATTAAGTTCATTTCATTTAACATTTTTAAAATTTATTATTACTAAAAGCAAGTGTCTTTCTTTTGATAATCAAGCTTTTATGAGTAATGTTAAATGTAAAGATTGTAATAAGATAGTGCTTAGTGATAATAAATTATTGGTGTTGGCAAATAGTATTGTAGTCATGTACTTTTTACCTTATAGTAGACGAGAATCAGTACAATTGATGTATTCCCCATCATAGACTACTTTGTAGTTGTTTGTTGCTATATATTATTTTTGTAGTGAATTATAAAATTTTATTTTATGGAATATTTATGCTTGCAATTAAAAATTAAGAGTCCATACTTAATTTGAACCTTTTTACTTAAAAAAAATTGAACCTACTTTTTTTTTTTTCAAGAAGGCAAAATGTATCTCCCTCACCCTCTTTTGTTTCACAAAATGGATTTTATAACATCAAAGACTTAATGTGTTCAAATATTGCTCGGCTAATACTATCTACATATTCATCAAACATAATAACATTGGCAAATTTTCTAAAAATCTATATGTTTTAGCCTTATTATTTTTATGTCCAAAATAATTAGACCAAGAATGAAATCCAAAATATGAGTAAACTTTGTAATACCTCTCATGTTCCTAATATAACTTTAATGACACTATTTTCTCTTATAATGTAGTACATTTCTCTTCATTTACCACTATCTCTCAATTTTTTCAAGTTAATTGATGACTATAATCTTATGAATCTAAACATTTAAGATGGATGATTTTCTTGGGAAAATAAGAGAAATTCCTCCAAGCAATCTAGATTTTGGTCCCATCCATCTCCCTCAAGAACTTTGGTTCCAATTTAATAAATATTGAACTTTGAAGGATAATTGTCATCATATCATAATTGATTGATGACGCTATTTACACTTCATTGGAAATGGTAATGATGAACTTATCATTTAGCTTCATTAATTAGAAAGTTTACTCAAAAGTGGAAATAAATTTTCATATTTAACACTAAAATTTTCATTTTATTTATATACCACCCATATCATTCATATCACATAAAAGAATACCACCATTTTAAATTTCAAAAAGTAAAGTACTCATTTTCATGCCTAGGTAATGTGGTTTGTATGTAAAAAATT
>JXCR01042229.1:187431-207845 GCA_002079205.1 Phalaenopsis hybrid cultivar
TAAATTTCATATATATAATTATTTTAAATTATTTTATATTTCGAACAATAACGATTCGAACACAAATAAACACCTCACCGTTCGTGTTTGGTTCGTTTAACTAATCGAATGAAAAAAAAATTGTTCGCGTTCGTCTCGTTTACTTATCTAACGAATCGAACACAAACTCATTGATGAATCAAATATGATTTGTTCGCGAAAAATGACCTCTTTTGACAACCCTAATATTGATGAGAAACTTTTCCATAACATTGGTGATAATATTAATATCTTCACTCATCTCCTTAACATCATAAATAGTTAGAAATCACTTTAAATGTTTTCTCCCCTACAATGCTGATAATATTTGTACTATTAGCTATGTTTCAAAATATTCACTAAGGTTAATGTTAAGGGCCATTTACATAAATGCCACACAATTTTTATGTATTTACATACCTGACACCTAAACATTCATATTTACATGCATACTACTTGAATATTTAATATCACATCAACAATAATATCATCACCATTTTCATAAAAATAAAATATGCCTTTGTATGCATAAGTTTATGTCACCAAGATATTATAAGTGAAGATATCGCACTTTAGGTGTTAGATATGTAAATACATAAGAATGTGAGGTATGCATATAAATTTCCCTAATATTATTTGTTAGGTTTCTTTCCTTCCCACCCTAATTATCATAACACAATATGCTTTCTTAAGAAAATAATATGTCAATAACTTATGTGTGTTGACATTGCAAATAAAACTCTGATATAACGAAAAATTATTTCATACGGACAACGCATGCAGAGATGCATGTGTTGTCCAATCTCGACCGTCGATCACATCAAAACTGTATTTCAGTGGGCTCTATTTAAAAAAACAAAAAAAAAAAACCTATGATCGACGGCCGATATCAGACAGCGCATGCATGTCCGTATGGAATAATTTCTCGAAAAATTATTCCATACGAACAACACATGCAGAGATGCATGCGCTAACACAGTCAAACAACACCGTCAGATCATGATTTATCGTGAGATATGTAAATACATANAAAAAATTTTTTTTCTCTCTTTTCTCTTTTTATTGAAATTTTGGCACATAGACGCTGTTTAAGTTCTCTCTCACACACACTTAGCCTAAGGAATTAAATCATATTTCTTATAAGTAACATCAACTATAAATTTTAGTTGATCCTGAGATCATAATTAGCTTGAAATCACATTTTATATTGGCTATAAAAAAAAACATTCAACTTGCATAGGCCTTAAAACATGTAAAATCATCTCTGTTGCATAATAAACATCCTAATTTGTATGAGCATATATATCATATAATCCCAACTTGCATTTACATGAATATTATAGAATTTCAACTTGCATCTATTGATATATCATAAAATCTCAACATACATTTACATATATATCATAAAATCTAAACTTGCATTTACATGAATATCATAAAATCTCAACTTGCATTTACATGAATATCATAAAATCTCAACTTGCATTGACATATTAAGCATAACTGCCAAAGGTGCTTGAATTTGTCTCGCTCTATTTAGGCATGAAGCATAAACTAACATGAATTTGACTAACAAAAAAACATTGGTGAACATTAATTTTCTTTTGGTTTTATTCTGCAACATGAATTATAAAGTTTAACACATAATTTTAACTAACATGAAACATAAACTTAAGAGTAGAATGGACCCCTTTTCTTTAGCACACATAGAATTTAACATGGATTTTGCTAACAGGAACATCAGTTAACATGGAACATAAATTAACATAGGCTAACATGGAATATAAGTGAGCATCACTGGTTTTTGTTTCATTTTAAAACTCTTAACTACCAGCTTGTCTATTTATATGTCTTCATTGTATGATTCCCCTTTTCAAATAAATCTCTCTCTCAAATTATATAAATAATCCAATAAGAGAGGAATTGGAAAAGACAGGATATACGACAAAAATAGACAAACAAATTTTAAAATGAAACATGGAAAGCTTATTTACGGGAATCCTCATGTGATAGGTTGAGAGTATACGTTCGAACAAGATGGAGTCGAAATACCTCCAAACACGGTATCCGCGAAGAAAATCCCCACATAAGCCACCCATAACCAGAGAACCAAAAAGAACATTTTTTTTTCTAGGGTCAAGAGTACTCCCAAAGGAATGTTCACATAGCTCTATTGACCTCATTTTTTATGAGGTCTAATTCTCTCATTTAGAAGCCTGAGATCTAGCCATAAATTTTTTTTGTTGACTATCCTAGCGGAATAGTGATGAAACCTACCCCCTTAAAAATTCCAAACACTTCTCGGCTCTTCTTGTGAAGTCCCGTATGGGTGGTCGCAAGTTATCATTTGTAACTTGAGATAGCTAAGACCAACATATGAAGACCCAAGAGTGAATTCCCATCGAATCAGTTGGCCTTAGGGTAGCCCTGGGTAGCTTGGACTTGGACACATTTGAAATCCCCAAATTCCCTAACACACCCAAACCCATCCATCTTACCTAATTTGGCCTTTCTTCCCCTTGAAGTTCATGGCTACTCCTCAGACTCTTTTGAAGACACATGTGGGTGGTCCTAAGTCCCTAACCCTTTATTAGGATGACTGACACCAACAAGCGGAGGCTCCAAAATGAGTTCTCATAGGACCATATGACTTTGAGGAGGCTTTTCATGGCTTGCATGCTCACATTATCCAATCAACCCTAAATCCACCAAAATTTGTCAAACGACCAAAACACCCCCAAATCCTCATAAATACCTAAAATTGTACAGATACCCAAACCTTCACCAAAAATCATTTTAATCTTCTCCAAACTACCAAAATACCCTAAAATTACTAAAATTTCCCAAAATATCACAATTTGCACCAAAATACCAAAAATCACCAAAATTCCCAAATTGCCCCTAATGTTTACCTCCATTTCAAATCCTCCTAATGATAAATCCAAATCTAACTCCAACAAAATTTAATCCCAAATTCATACATATCCAAGATCAAACTCAAATCAATCCAATTCATACATAAATCCAAAATCCATCAAATTTAAGCTCACATGACATATTCAATTTCTCCAAATCCAAGCCACAAATTTCCTCATGACAATTCTTCCATGAAGCCCATCATGAATAACTTAAATCAAAATTCAAGCCCAAATCAATTACACATGACCTATTTTAAAAAGCCCACCAAAACCAAGCCCAATTTATAATTCCTTTGAAATCAAAAGCCCGCATGAAAAATTCCTTATTCTCATCATCCATTTAATCAAAATCAATCCTAAGCTCTAATGTCATAATCAAAATCACCAAAAATTCGATTTATACCAGCACCTCATAAAACCCCCAAAATTTCTAAAATCCCTCCTCATGAAAGTTGGCTAAGCCACATGAAATCTGTGGAGCCTCCTCCAAGCCAAATATAAGCCATATGAGCCATGTGAAAGTCCATCATACCTTAAGTGACAAAAGGAGGACATGCTTTCAAGCCCCCAAGCTTTGCCTCACCATCCCATGCTTCATGCCAAGCCTAAATTCAACCCCTAACCTCTTGGATGTGACTCCTTGGACTGAAAACAAAGACCAAGAAGATCACACCAGCCACCGTGGAGAGGTGGACGAAGCCATTTCCAAGGGCTAAACTAAAGTCAAACCTAAAAATGGCCTAAACCCCATTCCTCTTTGATCCACCCTTGGCCACTTGGCACAACTCAATTGCCTCCACAATTCTCCACCCTGACCTCCCTGAGCCACCTAGTCGCCACCCTTGGCCTGACCAACTACTCTAGACACCAGAAAACACCAAACCTGAGAGGTCACCCATGGCCAAAACACCAAATTCAGCCCATCCATTGTGGCTCACTCCCATTTGAATGTTGTCATCTTCTCTCCTCCACCTAAGCAGCACTTTGCACCCACTGACCAACCCATTTGAAGCCCCCTTCCCTATCTATAAAAACACCACCACCTCACGCCAAAGAGAGGCGATGCTTAAAACCTTAGCGAAGTGCTGCCAAAATTGCTACAAAACATTCCCTTAACTTTACGAAGCTCATCCTCACTATCTTCAGGCTTCAAATTGAGCCTTCCAAAAGTTTCACCATAGCCTAAAATCACTTCNAGTCTCCAACCAACTCAATTGAGGCCTCACCTTTTGGGAAAAGGTATAACCCGAAATCCCAAAAGTTTACCTCGGTTTGGACCTTTATGAAAGAAATATGTATTTCATATGTATTTAACCGTATATATAGGTTTGTATCACTTATATAGTGTAGGAACAAACCACACTTTATTTTATTAAGTATAGAGTGAGATCTTAGGGTCAGAAGTTGGACGGTTATCAAGTGCGAGCGATCAAGGACGATGAACTGATGTTGTTCGTTTCTGCGTGTATCGAACAAGCGGCCGAGAAGAAGTCGGACGGAAATGTGGTACATGAAACAACGGGGCGAGTCAGTGCTTGTGCGGAGAAGCCAGCCAACCAAAGCACACCACATGGGAGTTTGGAGCTGCCGAGGATGACGGGGTGCCGAGTCAAATAAGTAGAGAAGTAGGGTATTTTCTAATTAAAATTAATTCAAAAATTTTAAAAATACATATCTTGGTGCAGAAAAATTTTGAAAATAAAATGAAAATGCCCCTATGCTCATTGAATAAAGAAGAATAATGTGGACTAAAAAAAATATTTGCCTTATATTTATTTTAAATTAATTAAATGCATTAAACTTACTTAAAACATAATTAATTAAATATTAATCAAAATAATGTGAAATTTGGAGGGTTTACTCTTCATGTGCTCAGGAAGGTTCACTGATTTTTCCAAAGTCAAAGAACACCCTTATGATGAAAAGCCGTGATTTTCTAGGATTATTATTATTATTTTAATTAAATAATTATGAAAAAATAAAATAAAGTTCTGAAAAAATATAAAAATAAGTTAAGTAGGTTTACTATGGTTAGGAGACTTTAGGAAAAATAAAAATTAAATTAAAAAAAAGTTAATATGGATTTTTCTATTCAATAAACAATATTAAAAATCATAAAAATACAAAATAATTGAAAAAACACCAAATTATCCCAAAATGAAGGAAGTGGTCTTGTAAGATCTCTGTAAGAAATTGAAAGTTAGAAAAAAAAAATTTTTTTGCAAAAAGGTATTTTCTAAGAAATAAGGATTTTTGCTTAAAATAATTATATAAAATAAACTAAAAATAAAAAAATTATGAAAATTAATTTGAATTATTCCTTATGACTAGGGGAACCTATAAAAAATAAAATGGAAGTCAAAATAAAAAGTTCATTTTTAGCTATTTTTTAATTTAGATTTAATTAAAAATAATCAAAAATAAAAAAAATATAAATATACTTCAAAATATCACAAATTATTCACAAACCATAGAAAAAAACTTAAAAGTATTTTTATGAATTTTTAAAGACTTAAATATGTATTTTTAGTATTTAAATGTATTTCTCCTTATTTTTGAATAAAATAACTATAAATATAAAAGTAAAAATCATAAAAAAAAACTTCTCTAGATTCGTTGAAGTTAGAGAGACTTATGAAAATATAAAAATGAATTTTTGAAAATAAAATGTATTTTCTATTTATTTATTCCTTAAAACTAATTAAAAATTTATTAAAAGTAAAATATAATTCAAAAAATCATGAAAATTGTTCCTAAATGTCCTTTGACTTTTTGAACATTCTAGTTTTTTTAAGGGCAGAAAAGATGTATTGGTTAACTAAATTAATTAGCTTTAAAAATTCCTATTTTTGGACTAAAATAATAATTAAAAAATAAATAAATATTATACAAAATATAAATTTTTGCCTGATGTGTAAAAAATGAACCCATGCGTAGGGTAGCAACAAAGTTTCAAAGTTTTTGGAGTTAAATTGAAGGAATTATGATGTAAAATGGTAATTATAGAATTTTGAACTACAAATTAAGATTTAGGTCAAATTAGAGGGTAAATGGGTAATGATTATGCTTATTAACTCTCTTAAGTGATTGAAACANTGGACTAAAATAATTATTAAAAAATAAATAAATATTAGAAAATATATAAATTTTAACCTGATGTATAAATTAACCCATGCGTAGGGTAGCAACAAAGTTTCAAAGTTTTTGGAGTTAAATTAAAGGAATTATGATATAGAATTTTGAACTACAAATTAAGATTTAGGTCAAATTAGAGGGTAAATGGGTAATGGTTATGCTTATTAACTCTCTTAAGTGATTGAAACACAAAGGATTAAAGGGTAAGAACCAATTCTCTTCATTTTTTACAAATAATTAAATTATAATTAATCAAATTTTTATGGGTTGGAAAAAAAATTAAGTCGTGGATGATCCTAATGTGAGGGGCTNAACATAACGGATTAAAGGGTAGGAACCAATTCTCTTTATTTTCGACAAATAATAAAATTATAATTAATCAAATTTTTATGGGTTGGAAAAAAAATTAAGTCGTGGATGATCCTAATGTGAGGGGCTTGGGTTAGGAAGATAATAACTCACTAATTTGGAGCCCCAAATCAATAGTTAAATGATAATACAATCTTTAATAAGAATTAAGTTCATTTCATTTAACATTTTTAAAATTACAAATTTACCCATAGAGACTTAAGTGTTTGGTAGTGAACTAGGGTTAATCTAAAATAATTTAAATAGGTTTAGAAAAGAAACACAACAACTACGAACACCTTTAAAATACTATAAGCTCAAGTTCAATAAAAAAGGGTACAAAATTCCTTAATGATTAAGTTTACGCTTAAGGGTACCTATTTATAATCATTGAATATAACATCAAATGAATGACTAGTGGCCCTAATCATGGGTTAATTAAAACACTAAAGTTCACTGAGCACATGCTAAAACATCATAACTAAATCTTAACTTAATCTGGGATTGATTAATTTAACGAGGTAATTAGATCAAATGAACTGGAAATAATCTAAAAGATTTTAAAGCTGTTTAGGGCTATGCCTAGAATATCTTTGCAAGATTTTGGATATTACCAAGAACATTTGACTCTGTTGAAGAAAATCATCATCTAAATTCATAGGGACCCACCAAGATATGATTTCAAACTCAGTAATTCACAATTCCAATAAATTACTCTAGGGAATTTATCTTATCTCTTGTTTACCTCAGCATTATAGTTAATGAAAGAATGAGCAAGTGATGAAAAAAGAAGAATAAACATCGATAACTCCTTTCACATTGATGTGGCTGATTATATTAAGGATCTTATCTTCTCCATCATCTATATAGATTGGTGAAAATCTAGAAATATACCTCCCTCTCACTTTTCTTCATATTAAAACTATGAGAGTTATTGAAAAAGAAAAAAAAAATTATAGAGGAAAGTTTTTGGAAACCAATTACAGCTTCAATAAAAATGTTACACAACCTCTATGAAATATTTACATTTCTCTTTGTGTCTCTTAGTCTCAATAAAATAGGGATAAAAATACTTTTTTTAGCTAAAAGGAAAATCTTATGTCTAATTACTCATAAAAGCTTGATTATCAAGAGAAAGACACTTGCTTTTAGTAACTCTTCAAACTCTCCTCATCTAGATACAGTGCTTAGTAATAATAAATTATTAGTGCTGGCAAATAGTATTGTAGTCATGTACATTTTACGTGTAATGGACAAGAACCAATACAACTGATGCATTCCCCATCATAGACTACTTTGTTGTTGTTTGTTGCTATATATTATTTTTGTAGTGAATTATAAAATTTTATTTTATGAAATATTTATGCATGCAATTAAAAATTAAGAGTCCATATTTAATTNATTTTTTAGCTAAAAGGAAAATCTTATGTCTAATTACTCGTAAAAGCTTGATTATCAAAAGGACACTTGCTTTCAGTAACTCTTCAAACTCTCCTCATCTAGATATAGTGCTTAGTAATAATAAATTATTGGTGTTGGCAAATAGAATTGTAGTCATGTACTTTTTACCTTATAGTGGATTGGAACCAATACAATTGATGCATTCCCCATCATAGACTACTTTGTAGTTGTTGGTTGCTATATATTATTTTTATAGTGAATTATAAAATTTTATTTTATGAAATATTTATGCATGCAATTAAAAATTAAGAGTCCATATTTAATTTGAACCTTTTTACTTAAAAAAAAATTGAACCTACCTTTTTTTTTTCAAGAAGGCAAAATGTATCTCCCCCACCCTCATTTGTTTCACAAAATGAATTTTATAACATCAAAGACTCAATGTGTTCAAATAGGTATATTCTTTGGGTAACCCTATCTACACATTCATCAAAGATAATATCATTGGCAAATTTTCTAAGACTCTATATGCTTTTAGCCTTATTATCTTCACCAAAATAATGAGAACAAGAATGAATTCTTTTAGAATGAAATCCAAAATATGGGTATACTTTGTAACACCTCTCAGGTTCCTAAACATAACTTTATGACACTATTTTCCCTTATAATATAGTACATTTCTCTTCATTTACCACTATCTCTCAATTTTTTCAAGTTAATTTATAACTACAATCTTATGAATCTAAACATTTAAGGTGGATGATTTTCTTGGGAAAATAAGAGAAATTCCTCCAAGCAATCTAGATTTTGGTCCCATCCATCCCCCTTAAGAACTTTGGTTCCAATTTACTAAATATGAACTTTGAAGGATAATTGTCATCATATCATAATTGATTGATGAAACTATTTACACTTCATTGGAAATGGTAATGATGAACTTATCATTTAGCTTCATTAATTAGAAGGTTTGCTCAAAAGTGGAAATAAATTTTCATGTTTAACACTAAAATTTTCATTTTATTTATATACCGCCCATATCATTCATATCACATAAAAGAATACCACCATTTTAAATTTCAAAAAGTAAAATACACATTTTCATGCCTAGGTAATGTGGTTTGTATGTAAAAAATTGAAGTTTAGGTGATATATATATGTAAATACATGGGAATTGAGTGGTATTTATGTGTGTAAATCTTACTCTTTTTAAAGTTAAAAGAATGGTTTTTTTTTTAGGCAACAATATTATATATTAATATAATGATTAGGGGTGTAAATGAACTGGACATGAACAAACACAGCTTGTGTTTGTGTTCGGTTAGTTTGAAATTTAGTTTGTTTGAAATAAGCTCGTGTTCGAAATTGTTCGTGAAGTCACTGTTCGTGTTTTTTTCTTAATGAACGAGCCGAACACGAGTTGTTCGCGAACGATGAGCCAGTTTGACATCCCTAATATTAATAAATATAAATAATATATTATATTAATTATATAACTTATATTATATAAATATATAATATCTATATTAGTATATTACTAATATAGTATATTAATATATTATTATTATTAATTTATTATATATTATAATTTATAAAATTTAATTTTTTAAAATATCCTAAATTTTTTATATATAATTATTTTATATTTCGAACAATAACGATTCGAACACAAATAAACACATCACTTGTTCGTGTTTGGTTCGTTTAACTAATCGAATGAAAAAATTTGTTCACGTTCGTCTCGTTTACTTATCGAACGAATCGAACACGAACTCATTGACGAATCGTATACGATATGTTCGCAAAAAAACGAGCTCTTTTGACAACCCTAATAATGATGAGAAACTTTTTCATAACATTGGTGACAATATTAATATCTTCACTCATCTCCTTAACATCATAAATAGTTAGAAATCACTTTAAAAGTTTTCTCCACTACAATGATGATAATATTTGTACTTATCAGCCTTTATAATGTATGTTTAAAAATATTCACTAAGGTTAACGTTAAAGGGCATTTGCATAAATACCACCCAAATTTTATGTATTTACATATCTGACACCTAAACATTCATATTTACATGCATACTACTTGAATATTTAATATCACATCAACAATAATATCAGCACCATCTTCATAAAAATAAAATATGCCTTTGTATGCATAAGTTTATGATACCAAGATGTTATGAGTGAAGATATCTTACTTTAGGTGTTAGATATGTAAATACATAAGAATGTGAGGTATGCATATAAATTTCCCTAATATTATTTGTTAGGTTTCTTTCCTTCCCACCCTAATTATCATAACACAATATGCTTTCTTAAGAAAATAATATGTCAATAACTTATGTGTGTGAACATTACAAATAAAACTCTAATATAACGAAAAATTATTCCATACGGACAGTGCATGCAGAGATGTATGGGCTGTCCAATCTCAAACGTCGATCACATCAAAACTGTATTTCAGTGGGCCCCATTCAAAAAAAAAAAAAAAACTGTGATTGACAGCCGAGATCGGACGTATGGAATAAATTCTCGAAAAATTATTTCATACGGACAACGCATGCAAAGATGCTAACACAGTTTTCAGATCATGATTTATCGTGAGATATGTAAATACATAAGAAATGTGGGTTATTCATGTAAATGTCCCAAAAAACTGGATGATGAAAAGTTAATAATGCTGATAGTTTTTATAAAATGAAGGATTTACACACATACCGCTCAATTCATATGTATTTAAATACCTAACACTTAAACTTTGCTTTTTATATTTATACAATCGAAATCTTATATAAAATGCACAGTTGGGGTGTGTAGATATGTAAATACATTAGAATTGGGCGGTATATATGTCAATGCCCCTTTAAATATTCATATATAAATTAAAATAAATAACAACGGCTAGTTTCCATTAAAACATTCCATTAAGGCAACAGGAAATTATTATGTGGAAATTCCATGTTGTACAATCCCTTCAAAATGTAGAGTCTCGTATTGTTCGTGAGTGTACACAACCCGATAAAACTAGAGAAAATAAGAGAGAGAAAGAGAGAGAGATAGATATATAAATATATATATATATATATATATATATATATATATATATATANTCCTAAATTTTTTATATATAATTATTTTATATTTCGAACAATAACAATTCGAACACAAATAAACACATCACTTGTTCGTGTTTGGTTCGTTTAACTAATCGAATGAAAAAATTTGTTCACGTTCATCTCGTTTACTTATCGAACGAATCAAACACCAACTCATTGACGAATCGTATACGATATGTTCGCGAAAAACAACCTCTTTTGACAACCCTAATAATTATGAGAAACTTTTTCATAACATTGGTGATAATATTAATATCTTCACTCATCTCCTTAACATCATAAATAGTTAGAAATCACTTTAAAAGTTTTCTCCACTACAATGCTGATAACATGTGTACTATTAGCCTTTATAATGTATGTTTCAAAATATTCACTAAGGTTAATGTTAAGGGGCATTTGCATATATACCACACAATTTTTATGTATTTACATACCTGACACCTAAACATTCATATTTACATGCATACTACTTGAATATTTAATATCACATCAACAATAATATCAGCACCATCTTCATAAAAATAAAATATGCCTTTGTATGCATAAGTTTATGACACCAAGATGTTATAAGTGAAGATAGTGTATTTTAGGTGTTAGATATGTAAATACATAAGAATGTGAGGTATGCATATAAATTTCCCTAATATTATTTGTTAGGTTTCTTTCCTTCCCACCCTAATTATCATACCACAATATGCTTTCTTAAGAAAATAATATGTCAATAACTTATGTGTGTGAACGTTGCAAATAAAACTATGATATAACGAAAAATTATTCCATACGAACAGCGCATGCAGAGATGCATGGGCTGTCCGATCTCGATCGTCGATCACACAAAAACTCTATTTCAGTGGACCCCATTTAAAAAAAAAACAAACAAAAAAACTGTGATCGACGGCTGAGATCGGACAGTGCTGCCCAAATGGAATAATTTCTCGAAAAACTATTCCATACGAACAACGCATGCAGAGATGCATGCGCTAACACAGTCAAGCAACACCGTCAGATCATGATTTATCGTGAGATATGTAAATACATAAGAAATATGGGTTATTCATGTAAATGTCCCAAAAAACTGGATGATGAAAAGTTAATAATGCTGATAGTTTTTATAAAATGAAGGATTTACACACATACCGCTCAATTCGTATGTATTTAAATACCTAACACTTAAACTTTGCTTTTTATATTTATACAATCGAAATCTTATATAAAATGCACAGTTGGGGTGTGTAGATATGTAAATACATTAGAATTGGGCGGTATATATGTCAATGCCCCTTTAAATATTCATATATAAATTAAAATAAATAACAACGGCTAGTTTCCATCAAAACATTCCATTAAGGCAACAAGAAATTATTATGTGAAAATTCCATGTTGTACAATCCCTTCAAGATGTAGGGTCTCGCATTGTTTGTGAGTGTACACAACCCTCCATGTTGTACAATCCCTTCAAGATGTAGGATCTCGTATTGTTCATGAGTCTATACAACCCGATAAAAAACTAGAGAAAATAAGAGAGAGAAAGAGAGAGAGAGAGAGAGAGAGAGAGAGAGAGAGAGAGAGAGAGATGAAAATTCCATGTTGTACAATCCCTTCAAGATGTAGGGTCTTGTATTGTTCGTGAGTGTACACAACCCGATAAAAAACTAGAGAAAATAAGAGAGAGAAAGAGAGAGAGAGAGAGAGAGAGAGAGAGAGAGAGAGAGAGAGAGAGATGTTGTCAGGAAGGGAAGAGAACCCTTAATCTCGTCTTGACTTCTCATTTAAACACAAGAGAAAAGTAATAATATAATAAATAACACATTTCGTACTACACAACACCCTTCTCCAGTGTTTTGATGAAAAGTCTGTGACGTGGGTGTCAATAAGACGCCCATCCCTAATTTCCGGACAGAAAGACCAAGACGTGAATATCAATTGGCGTTTTTAATGATGGGTTGACATGTCCTTATTACTCATGATAACTTTCTCCGATANCAGAAAGAGAACAATGATCTCGTCTTGACTTCTCATTTATATACAAGAGAAAAGTAATAATATAATAAATAACACATTTCGTACTATACAACACCTTTCTCCAGTGTCTTGATGAAAAGTCTGTGACGTGGGTGTCGGTAAGACGCCCATTCCTAATTTCCGGACAGAAAGACCAAAACGTGAATATCAATTGGCGTTTTTAATGATGGGTTGACATGTCCTTATTACTCATGATAACTTTCTCCGATAGTTGCTTCCACACAAGTTGGCTAAACCAACCTTGCAAAGGAACGGATACAACTATTTTAGCATGCGGGCTCAATTCAACCACTTTGGCAGGTGGCTCGATCGAATCTCTTCGAATGGTGAGCGCTATTCAGGAAAATAAGCAAAAAATTCTTGTATGAACGTACTTGTGCATACAAATACCATATCATTTACATACATAACTGTATATTCATTATGTACATCATTTCATTAATACAAAACAAACACATGGTGTACACCATAAGAATAAAGTAAATAATAAGCCATATACTCCCATTTTTTACATCCCCAGTATTAAATAGCAGAATTGCTCCATGATTCAACTCAGTCGATTCTCTATAAATCACATTAAAAATAGGGGGNTCATATCATTTACATACATAACTGTATATTCATTATGTACATTATTTCATTAATACAAAACAAACACTGAAACTAGGGGATGGGCCAAAGGAGGCAGTGTTGCTGCTTGAGGGGGATTAGTGGGATGGTTGGGTGGTCGGAAGCAATAAGAGGAAGGCTCGCAACATCAGGGAAGGCGATGGTAGATGGTGGTTGTTCAACATGCCGGGGGTGGTTGAGCGGCAGCAGGAAAGGTGACTGGAAGTAGAAGAGAAAAGATAAACACCACCTCAGGATGAGTTACAACTGGAGCACTTTCTCGTCTTAGGATACAGTCCTAGAAGGGTGAAACATAGATGTTGACAACTGTCCTAACAAAAAGCTGAATAAAAAACTGACCTAAAACATAGAAAACAAAATATAAATAATACTATGATAGCTAAGGGTGGGGCCCTCTCAGTTAGGCAGCAATTCCGAATCAAGGACCGATCATGAGGCCCCCTCCTCCTTTAGGATGAACCGGTTCATGCAAAACTGAACCAGCCCAGTAGCTTGAGGCTGCCGCGTCCCGTGCGGGAGACTCGCCCGCATCACATAGCCTAGCTAACTCGACGAAAATCCAACATGTACTGCCTATTACTATCACAACAAACCATATCTGCTACCATATAAAAATCAAAGATAGAAAAATTCAATTTTCAATGCAACATTTGCTGTCTTCATAAAAGGTATCCCATCAAACTTAAACAGTACAGAATACAATCTGAAGCTTTATAAACATATGATGAAGCATAAGTAGAACAAAACATGAATGAGGTGTTAGAGAGCTGACACTGTAATTTTAGCCTGAACAAATCAGAGTTCCAACGCTCAAGCAAAATGTGAGTATCTGTTGCTCCACCATTTCCAGTTCCGCGGGCTTCGGACTGGCTGAAACCATCTTTCCCAGTCAGAATTCTCAGGTCCTTTGGTCCTGAGATGAGCAGCACCAATGTTAAAAGTTGATGAAAAAAGTTAAAAAGACAAGCATTACTGGTTTGAAAGGATTTGTTGACTCACATGGGAAGGAGAGCATCTGGTATTGCTTCCATGGAAGAGAGAAGACTGCAAAATCCACAGCAAAGTCAGTTTAAGAAAAGAGGGTTTCTTGTGTATTTACATATCAGACAATTAAACCTTTATATTTACATGTATAACACTCAAATATCTAATATCACAATTAAAATAACATTATTATTCTTTTTTAAAACTGCAATACACCTTTTCATGCATAAATTAAAACATCATAGCGCTATAAGTGCAAATATGAAAGTTAAGATATTAGATATGTAAAAACATAAGAATTGCAAGGTATGTATATAAATTTTCAAGAAAAAAACACTATTATTTACATAGATGCCCAAAAATTCTTATACATTTGCATATCTAACACCTAATTGTTTATATTTACATGCATAGCACATAAATATTTAATATCACGTAGAATATATCAGTATTATTTATCTTTTAACAGTGAAAATACACCTTTTCATGCATATAGATTTGTAACATCATAGAGCTATAAATGTAAATATGAAAGTTAAGGTATTAGATATGTCAATACATAAGAATTGCGTGGAATGTATGTAAACTTCCAAAAAACAAAAAAAAATTGAAGCTTTTTTGGTCAGAGCCATACAAAATTTTATTTTATTCCTTATGCAGAGTTTAATTGGATGCACTGAAAAGAGAAATCTTATTTAAACACTCACTCCTTGCAAGCAGAAGATGGCTCCATCTTATCCAGTTCTTCTAACTCTGACTGCATAAATGGAGGAAACACTGAGTTTACTTTGTGGAGGTGAAGAACCAAAATATAAAGGCACCTAAAAAATTCATTAAGGGCTTTTTTGAGATCACTTTTGTTTTATGTTTTGTTCTGTTCTTTTTTTTTTTTTTACTTTTATTTTGAAAAAAATCATTAATTACATTTTTGCATATTAAATTGACATCTCAAAATTAATTTAATTATTAAAAAAACTAAATAAGTTATAAAGTATCAAATATGTTTTATTTCAAATAAAAACATAAATAAAATCAAATCAAAAATCAAAAGTGATCCCATAAGGTCCCTAAGTGAATGCAAAATTGATGGCAATGATGAGATGGTTTTGTCCATGGTTTCAAAGTCCACTTCATTTTTTTTTTAATTTTTTTTATATATTTGTTATTCATGTTTGGTGCACCACCATTCACCATGAACTCTTAAATAAATCTGGTGTCAATATTATGAGTAAAACAAATTGTGATGAGACAATCTTCTACTAAGTGTCTGTTTGGGATCAATTTTATCTTTCATTTTAGCTCTTATTTTTTCTTTTGTTTTTAAAAATATGCTTGTTTAATGTATTTTTATAAGATTTTATTTTTTTTTATTTTAAAATTAAATGAACTAGTTTTTAACAATACTCAAAACAACTAAACTTGTTTTAGTGTTTTTTTTTAAAAGCTACTTTATTCTCAACATGATAAAAACATGTTCTGGTTCAAATCAAAACATAAACAAAACCAAATAAAAACATAAAATAAAAAACAAAATATAAAAGTATTCTCACATGACCCCTAAGAGTCTGTTTGGAGCAAATTTTCTTTTCATATATCAACCGTCGTTCTATTTGGCTATGACTTTTTTATTTTCTTCTAGAAAGTTCTATCATGAAAAACAAACTTTTGTAATCAAATCTAGTAAGAATGTGGCGGTTATAAAAAAATTTATGTCTACTTTTTTGTCGAAAGAAAAAAAAAATATAATACTCTTCATGGTTTAAAAATAAAGCCATTTTCCACCACAAAAATACTAAATTTATAGAAGACAACTATAATAATCCCAAAAACCCTAGATTATCCTTAGATAAGAATACTTCAACACTATAGGCAACAAGAATGTAGACAAGCTAATTCATCTCTATGAGAATCATAATAACAGTTATCAAACATCAAAGAACTACATTCACAAATGAGGCCAATGATATTTTTAAAAAAAAAACTAACAATATAAGATTTTGAAGCACTTACCATTACCTTTTCTATTTCCAATTTCATTTTAATTAAATGTTCCAAAAGATTTATGCTGATCTACTTAGCCTTGTCCAGTTCATCACTAAAAAAAAAAAAAAACAGCTTANAATACTTGTAACATTCAGAAACTGCAGAAAGATGAAGAAACTATGCTCTTTTATTTCTCAGTAATGAAATTACAACTCTTCTCTTCTCCTTATATAACAAGGAACAACTAGGAAAGTCTTGGTTACAAACATTATAAGTTATCAAAGATGAACAAACTCAAGATGGAAAGAAATATGACATAACAAAAAGAGAATAAAAGAGAATAACACTAAAATAGGAAACTCAAAATTCCACTTCCTCCTCAAGTTGGGTAATAGATGTTGTGAAGGCCCAGCTTGGAATTCAAATCAGTGAAGCTGGCTGGAGGTAGAGATTTAGTGAAAACATTAGCGAATTGAAGATGACCCGAAATGTTGATTAAGTGAATAATATCTCAATTGACCTTTTCAGAGATAAAATGTATATCAATCTCAATATGCTTGGTCTTTTCATGATGCACAAGATCCTTTACAGTACTAATGGTGGTCTGACTATCACAGAGCATCTTTATGGGATTGGCTGTGGAGTTTCCTAACTCACTTAGTAACCTTTGGATCCATACTCCTTCACAAATTCTCAAATCAAGCGTTTAGTACTTAAGTTCTACACTACTTCTAGATACCACTGCTTGCTTCTTGCGCCTCCAAGTGACCATACTTCCCTAGACATAGGAACAATACCAAGAAGTGCCCTTCTGTTCGTGAGTTCTCCTGCCTAACTAGCATCAGTGTAAGCCTCTGCCTCCCTGTTGTCAAATTTCTTAAACAGTAACCCTTTGCAAATGGGTTTTTTAAGAAATCTCAATATTTTATAAATTATCTCTAAATATTATTCAATCGAACTATTCATATGTCAACTCATAATACCGACAGAGTTAGTGATATCATATATAGTATGTGACAAGTAGATAAGCTTACCCACCAATCTCTGGTATCTGCATTTTTCCATTGGTGACTTTTCTCCTCCTAAATGTAACTTCTTGTCAAAATCAATAAGAGTCTCATGGGGTTTCCATCCTATTATTCTTATCTCTTTTAGTAGGTATAGAATGTACTTTCTTTGGGATATTAAAATAGTTGTATTGGATCTGGCCACTTGGGATTTTTTAAGGTGCCATTTGGGATCACTTTTGTTTTTTAATTTCTATTTTTATTTTTAATTAGTTTCATTTATGTTTTGATTTAAAACAAAACATGTTTGACTACTTAATTAAAGTATGATTGTTTTAAAAACACTCAAAACATCTAAAAGTAGTTTGAAGTGTTTTGAAAAACTTGTTAACTTATTTTTAGAAACAAAAAAATAAAAGATATGTAAAAAACACATTGAACAGGCGTGTTTAAGAGAAATAGAAATAAAAAAAAAATCCAACCTAAAACAAACCCTAAGATTCATTGTGATGTTTCAGTTAGCTCTAAATCACAGAGAGCAAGGAGGAAATCTCAAAGAATTTCTAAGAAGGGTCAAAGTCTTCATGCAGCTATAATGAAATTACATATTTACATGATTATGGCTGCTACTTATAATGGTAGGTCTAAGAGTACCTGAGACAAATTAGAAAAAACTCAACTAGTTCTAAATGACAGGTAATATATTAACACGTGTCATTTTTTAAAAGGACAATTCAAGGAAAGAAATAATAAAAAAATAAAAAATAACATATACAAAAATTATGATACAAACTATAACCATGACACAACTCAATTCAAAAGTAGATTTATGTACACCATGAAGTAAATCTAAAATTTATAAATGGGCCACCAAAGTGAAAATATATAAGGTCAAAGCATGGGAAGAAAAAGATAGATCAAATTAAATTGTCTAGAAGTTGGGAATAAAAACTTTCATATAGTAAACTTAAAACTCCATGGCATGTCAACAAAAGTAAATGAAGAAAAAGATGAAGAAGTATCCATAAGGCCGACGAAAAAAATTAGACACAAGGTGATGATCATGATGATGGCTTCTATCACATACACCAAAAGAAAAAATAAAAAAAAGAAAAGAAAAAAGAAAAAGCATATCTCGTGTACATATTGATACTTTTATCTACCTTTTAGAACATTGTATTCAGAACGGAAACCCAACATTTGCTAAAAAAATAGAAAACAAAATACTTTGATTTGCTAAACAATCTTTATTACCTTTGATAAATCATTAATAGATTTTTATAATTCGACAGAAATCTTAAGGCATGTCACGAATCTTGAGATAACTTCTTGAGTAAGAAATGTGCAAACTTCAATTAAAAATCATCTAGAATTTTAATTTCTAAACTTATAGTCAAACTGACCGACTTGATGAGAACGACTCAATAATAGCAGAATTGGTTCAATTTGAGTCAAATTAAGTCCACATCAAGTAGTTGAACCATTTTTTGAAGCATTCAATGTATAATTGGAAGGTTAAACGAATTTCAGATAGGACAAACTTATAGTCAAATACAACGTCCTGGTGAGACAAATCCAACGAGTCAAAGATTGCTCAATTCTAACATCATTAAGACACTCAATTGTTCATCAAATGCCATTCAAACGAGGAAATGTTTATGGGTCGTCTGATGAATTGGTATGAATTACTTATTTATTTGCAGAGAAGTCTCTCCCATACTCTATAAATTGAGTCTCACTCTCCTCTTGAGAGGGAAGGGAGACCTTGAATCTGAAGAAGACTAAAGATTGGAGGAGACACTAAAGTCCAACATCGCCTCTTCATAGAAGACACAACAAATACAATCCGTTCCAGTAGTCGCCAACCACTATCGACCATCATAGGTTGTTTGTTGCCGACCGACCGCCCTCTACTCATTGCAGCAAAGCTCCGGGTGAAATCAAGGCTTGTGTTGATGAGCGATGAAGTACCATGCAAAGCAACAACCGACGAAGCGGAATCACGAAGCTTCCTATGGAGCAGTGCATCATCTCGAGCATCATGCCAACCTCAAAGACGGTGTACTGAACTCCAGCAACTAACTCCCTGCCGCAACCACTCCATATCGTGGGGGCAATGAGCTCTTTTATATACAATCCTTTTAACTCAATAAACCGAGTAACCTTTTTTTTCGCATATGGGATAATGACTTGTACGTGCAATCACCAACTCATAATGAATCATTTCAACTGAACTATATCCCGTAATTTTTCCGGATTTTTCACATTAAAACTTTTGTTGTTTCTACTTGACTATTTTATTACCTGACGGTGTGTTGAATTCTCTTGCAACACTAAAACAATAACTCATTACTCCACCTCAAATTCTCTATCACGCATCAAACTTCATTTGAATCATCAAAGCAAAGAATGATCTGCTAAGAACCTATAAATCAAGCTAAAATCGTTCAATTAAGAGAATTATGACACTTAGCAGAAGCATTCAATTTCCATTCCAGAGAAGAACCAACCCAAAGATCTCACCAAAACTAAAATATATTAAAATCATTCAACCATATCACAGATCCAACACAAAAAGGGCTCCGTTTTTTTCTATATAATCAAATCACACTAAAAGATAAAGTTTCAAAAATCCCTCTGGAGCTCTATGAGAGAAAAAACTGGACAAACACAAGAAAGGCTAGGTTTTTCTTACTTCTAGCGATTGGATCTCCTGATGAAGGCGGCCAATGGCGGCAGAAAGACGATGCCTTCCGAGATAATCCCCAACCCTAGGAGGACGCGGAGCACAGGACACCACCTCCTCCTCATTCGCCCGGTTCCCAGCCGGCCGAGAAGACGACTCC
>JXCR01042229.1:208735-225237 GCA_002079205.1 Phalaenopsis hybrid cultivar
TATATATATATATATATATATATATATATATATATATATATATATATATATATATATATATATATATATATATATATATATATATTTGCTTCTCTGGTTATCTTTCTTTGTTAAACTCTTTTATGGTTATCCTTCTTTATCAGAGCATCCTGCTGGCCCTTTATTTTTGGGGTTTTCACGATGGATAGATTGATGTTATCAAAATTCTTCGCATCTTCATCATCATCAGCTATTCCTGACTCTGCCATCTACAACATGATATCATCATAATAAAATGAACTATAAGGGATTTTTGATTGCTCGTGTATTGAAATTATCATCTCCCGCTTTGAATTACATCCTCTATATGGATGAAAATGTCTCTTCTTGGATAAAAATATTTTAGAAGGTGTAATATAATGGAATCTCTCTTTGGTTAGTTACACAATTAGACGACATCCTTTCTATGATAACTTGTTTCAAGCTATTCATAAACATTGGAAACTCAAATATACTTTTAACCGCAACTCTTGTTATTGTTTCTTCTTATTTAAATTTACTTATCCTAAGGTTATCCAAGGGATTGTCGAAGGTATTTAGTTTATTAATGATAGACTGCCAAGCCTCCCTCTATACTGCTAGGCAGAGGTTCACATTTTTAAAATAACTAAAAAAAGAAAACCACATGTTGATACCTTCCAAACCACACAATCTAGACTCACATATTAACACTTTAGTATTCAAATTGATACTAAATATATTCTCCTAGAGTAGAAAAAAAAATCATAATAATTAAACATATTATTCTGGTCATGATTTATGAATGGAAATGAGACTTTTGCCCACAAGAACACTTTAGTATTCAAATTGATACTAAATATATTCTCCTAGAGTAGAAAAAAAATTTCATAATAATTAAACGTATTACTCTGGTCATGATTTATGAATGGAAATGAGGCTTTTGCCCATAAGAAAGCTAATTATCTAAAAAAATGATACTTTCTACTTGCCCATACTGTATGTTACATCATGTAGGGGCAGAACCGTAGTTGGAGTAGAGGAATATTTGACAAGGCCTTTAGTAAACTGAAAGCTATTTCTTTCTACACCCCAATTCTTAAGCATAGTCCTAGACCTTAATAGCCCTCATTCATTGTCTTCTACTAATAATGAATCTTCTTCGCCTTCCACTCCATCATTAGTAAAGGGCTCTTTCATTTGTTTAGGTGATCAATTTATAACAAGAATATTTCTCTAATAGTATTTCTACTTTGGTTACTTGTGGAGAGTTCAATGACACAACTTTTGTTATTTTTTTAAAATTCTATTTAATTTTTATTGTCTTTTACTTCTAAGAGATAAAGATGAGACAAAAAAAAATGAAGGGCCTCCTAATGCTCAACATTATGTTTTATCCAAATATCATGAAATATAATATAAGTTGCTTTTATGGTTATGTAATAAGCCCTGCTTGTAATATTTTGTTACATATTATTTAATTGATATTCTTTCTTTCCTTGAGACTAAAGTCCAACGACACTCTATGATGTTGTTTAATGTAGAACTCTTAAGATTTTTCATATAGAAGATGACAGTGATAGTTTTTGTCTTTCTTCTGTTAACAAAATTTATGTTCATCTAAATTTTCCTTTTTGAATATTAGCTCTAATCCTCAATAAATCCATGGAATTTTGTGCTTTTTCCTATTGTTAAATTTTTGGTGACATTTATCTAACTTGACTATGATGTTTCTTAGAGGAAAGTAATGTGGCATTCTCTAATTGCTATTTTAACTTTCATTTATGAACTTTGGGCTATTTTGGGGATCTTAATTACATCATATCTCTGAATAAAATTTAGTGGCAATCCCTTATCCCTTATAAACTTGTAGAGTTTAATAAATGTATATATGAGTTTGGACAATTTGAGCTTCCATAAATAAGTTTGTCCTTGTTTAAAAAACAATTGGATAGTCCTACAAGATATTTTCTTGTTCGAGTCTTTTGCAACAATCATTTAATGGAGCACTTTCCATCAACTTATTATAAGGTTTTGGTGCCTCTTTACTTTGATCATTCACCAATCCAAGTTACAATTAGAATAAATCTCATGCTTAAAAAGAGATTCATTTACAAAGATTAACTACTCAAATTTTCTTGATATTATTTCTTAAACTTAAAATATCTCGTGAAAGGGGATCATAATTATGCATGTTGCAATAAACTATCTAATGTCAAAGTTTCTCTTAAGAGGCCTAGCCAATATCCATAATTTAGAATGAGTTGAAAGAGAATCCAATCACCTTTATGCTTAAAGAAGCTCTCTTTAATGAAAAAAGCCCGAATCGAAGAACTATATGTGAGAATAAATGGATTAAACAACATTCTAAATCCTACTATCTTTCTAAGATGAAGATGCTCTCATGTCCTAGCTTTAGATAATTAAAAATATAATAAATCTTAATCTTATTAAGGGGGTGTTTGGTTTGAACTAAAAGGGGTGTATTACGTTCCAAATTCATGGGTTTTGAATATGTGAGTGATTGATTTGAGGAAAAAGGAATGTAGTGTAGGATATCAATACATATCAAATGTAGTGTTTAGTTAATTTCTAATGTATTCAAATTTTGCTGGACTTGGGTGAATTTGAGTTACAATGCAATGTGAGATTGGTGTCCACCACTTGATGCTACTGCTACATCCTGTCATTGAGTGTCATCAACCAGTCGCCACCTGCCACGCGCCATCACAATCATTAGCCTTTATAGCCCTCAACCACTATCGATCATGTCTATGAATATCATTCGCCGTCTTTTGATTGTCTGTCACCACCACTTACTATTGTATGATAGTCATTATTGTCATGCTTATATTACACTGATTTTATTTTTCTTCAAATCAAACTTAAAATTGTAATGCAATATATTCCTTTTGCATTACATTCCTATTTTGGCAAACCTAAAACTGACTAGAGTAAACCATCTTATTTTCCTTCTAATTAATGATAATAATCTTATTATAGTCAGTTTCTCCAAGAGAATATTAAACTATCTTTTTTTTCCTTAAGAGTCGTAATAATAAACTCCTGATCAATATGACTTCATCTATAAATTCTTTAAAAATTCCAGTGTATTATTCCTTTATCAAAGTATTGCTATATATTTTTCAATTCCAAGTGTTCCATAATATTTAAACACTATGCTATTACTTTGATACTTAAAAGTAATCATATTCAAAAGCTAAATGATATAAGACAATACCCTTTTTAATGCCTTAAATAAGGTGATTACTAATCTTATTGCTAGCAGACTTAAACTATTTTTCTCAAATTTATTCATCCAGCTCAGATTACTTTTATATATAGTACACATACATCAAATAATATTATCTTAGCCAATGATATTTTATATAAATTTAGTTATATTTTTTCATCCAAAGCTTTCAATTCTAAAATTTACATCATATAAGCTTTTGAAGAAATAGAGAGATACTTCCTTATCAATTGAGTAAGAAAAACTTAAGGAGTTGAATTTCATTGTTATCTTTATTTAATGGATTGTTAGTTATACTTCTAATTATAAGTTTTATATGATGATTGATGATGAATTGAAGTGTTTCTTTCAATTATTTTTTTTCTCTCCATAAAGGTTCCGTCTCTCTCTTTCTCGCTCTTCTTTTATATTCACATTTATTATTGAATGAGAAAAAATCATAAGAATATATGTCTAAATTAATCTTAATTCCATATTTTCTTTAATTATTACACTTTTTTATGTATTTTTGTATAAGAAAACTCTCAAGTAATCATTCATGAATGATTTAAAAAATTGAAGGATAGTACATAAATAACATGTTGGAAACTTTCCCAACACTTCATTCAAGAGCAAGGTGTAGAAATGCCAGCTAAAAACACTGCAAATCAAGGAAAAGTGATGTAGCTCTATCTAAAGGATCATACTGCCATTAATGATAAAGTAATATATTGGAGGATATAGAGCTTAACATCACAACACTAATACATAAGCATCACAGTGCTAACCTAAAGATGCAATGTTGAACCCTGAGCGTCTCATTCATGATGATTTGACCAAATTAGTTATTCATTTTGAATCATCAAACTATAGATAAGAGTGGGAGTTAGAAGGATTAAGAAGGCTTTAATTTTGTAGAGGAAACATTTGGGGAAGGAGTTTAATAAAGAGTGTGAAGACTTACCTTGGAGAGGAGAGTGTGTGTGTGAGAGAGAGCCTTGGAGTGTCTTGTGTTAGAGTGAGCGAGTGAGTGTTTTGTGAGAGTGTGTTTAGCCAAGGAGATCAAATGATTCTACATGGAATAACAAGGGATCATGACACAAGATTTTAAGAAGTGTTACACTTCAAAAGTTAGGATTATACTTTGGGATTCTCGACGCCCTAGTCCAAAATAAATCAGACCTAAGAAAAATTTCTCATAACATTTGAAATTCTCTTTGTTGGTCACTTTTGATTATAAAAGAAAACTAAGATGTGTGAGACTATAAATAGATAAAAATTAAGAAGAAACAAAAAGAGTAGCTGCGAAGATATTTATAAAGAAAAGTCCTCATAGCATTTGAAGTGTAAGACTTCTTAAAATCTTGTGAAGACTGACATCGACTTTATATATGCTTAAAAATATAAGTATTTAATACTGCTGCCAAAAGATTTAATTCCTCAGCAACAACACCAAAAACTTGATAATGTTTATAGATTCGATAAAGATGTATATATAAAATATTCAATAATGGTAAAGTCATATTTATCAACGTAAGTAAACGTATCGCTCAAGTAATATAGAGCTCTAATGGAGTCCTAAATATCGATCCCACAGAGAGTAATATTAGAAGCTATGAACTAAGATTTTAGAAAAACAATACTTAATCGCAATAATGGAATTCAAATTGCTTATTTGTCACTAACAGACAATTGAAATAAATATGTAATTTTAACAACTCTTTTATAACTAGTTATACTAATAAATGTTTTAATGTGATATTCAATATATAAGAAAGCATCATTCTCCTTATCAAGAAATTATAGTGAATGGATAAGGTGAATTAGTTCAAATTTTGTTGAGCCAAATATGAGCATACCTATTCTTTACCCTTTGGTCCAGACATAAAGAACATTGACTAATGCTATGCTTGTTTACTGAATCTGCGACTAGGCTGGGTGGATACCGGCTCTCACTTTGGAGCTCCCATGTTCCCGCCTGAGGGCTAACATCTACACTTCAGCGCCCAAACGATAAAACCAAATTGGAGATTTTAGTCTGTCACTCTAAAATCTCCAATTCTACGTCCGATAATTTTATTTCTCTATTTATTTGCACCTAATTTCCAATGGATTTGACCTCCCTGAATCTTGGATGTAATCTTTACTTTAGTTGTAAAACTCAACATATTTTAAAACCTCCCTCAATCTTGGATGTAATCTTCACTTTAGTTGTAAAACTCAACATATTTTAACAAATAATTGGTCAAATTGAAAGCAAATTAAGATCAAAGTGAAAAGATCATCACAATTTCTTAAACATTATTGGCCAGATTGAAGGTAAATTAAGATCAAAGTGAAAAGATCATCACAACTTCTTTAACATTTATGACCAGATTGAAAATAAATTAAGATCAAAGTGAAAAGATCATCACAATTTCTTAAACATTTTTTTGACCTCCATGAATCTTAGATGTAATCTTCACTTTAGTTGTAAAACTCAACATATTTTAACAAATCAATTGACCAGATTTGAAAGTAAATTAAGATCGAAGTGAAAAGATCATCACAATTTCTCAAACATTTTCATGGCTTCAGTAAATTAAGATCGAAGTGAAAAGATCATCACAATTTCTTAAACATTTTCATGACTTCACCTAATTTCGAAGTGAAAAGATCATCACAATTTCTTTAACATTTTTATGGCTCAAACAATTCAAATCACCAGTTCACAAATCTCAAGACAAGGAGAAAGCAAAGAAAACCACTTAGAACTCATGGGGAAGACACAACAAAAATTGGAATTCATATATAAAAGTGAAATCATACAAACTAAAGCAAGTAATTAACATTTATCTCTAATTTCTCCCCAAGCAAACTCCTCGAAGTTCCTCTGAATCTCTTCCTTTCTTTATCACATAGAATTCCTCTTTGAAGCGGCAAGGAAGAAGAAATCTCTCACTTTCTCTCCACTCTTACAATCTCTCGAATAATTCATCACAATTAGACACTCTAGCAAACTCTCTACACACTAATGGAACCTCTCTAACCTCTAAGACCACGAGAGCCTCTAGAACCTCTTCCATTTTTGACCAAAATCTTCTTTTTAAATTTGTGGATGAGTTTTCCCAAGAGTTGCCTAAGCATCCCTCCAAAATTTGTCCTCATCCAATGCANATAGCAGCTGTGGTAGGGGAAATGAAAGGAGGAAGACTTGACGAGGGAGAGGAATCTTGTGGAGCCATCGTTATCCCAGCTACTCCAATGATTATAGGCCAAGCGGGGCACTCTTAAAACTGGTGAGACATTGGCGAAGTGCAAGAAAGCTTTTTTTGGGAAATTTACATAATTAGCACTCAGTTTTTTAACTATGTCATATTTACATGTATATGTACATGGGAAGATGAATTTGAATATTAAAAAAATATAATTAGTATAATTTTGTTATAATATGAAAAATTTGGGTGTTAGTGCATATAAAAATGAAAGTTTTGATTTGAGATATGTAAATTGACAAGAATTGAATGCTACATATGTAAATGCCCCTTTTTTTTTAGGTAGAATTAAATGCTCATTATTAAAATTATAATTGTTTATACAACTTGTTTTAACTTAAAATGAATTAATGACTTCATATGTTTGAATTGGACAACTTCAAATAATTAAAAATTTTATAAAATATGGGATTCCAAGAGACTTAACAAAATTTTTTGAGTGATTTAGTGTTCATATATATATATATTTTTTTCACTTATCTGAGTTATTAACTTCTTTGTTAAACTCTTTTATGGTTCTCCTTCTTTATCGGAGCATCCTGCTGGCCCTTTATTTTTGGAGTTTTCAATATGGATACATTGATGTTATCAAAATTTCCCGCATCTTCTTCATCATCAGCTATTCTTGACTCTGCCATCTACAACATGATATCATCCTATAAAAATGAACTATAAGAGACTTTTGATTGCTCGTGTATTGAAATTATCATCTCTCGCTTTGAATTACATCCTCTATATGGATGAAAATGTCTCTTCTGGGATAAAAATGTTTTAGAAGGTGCAATATAATGGAATTTTGTTGTGGTTATCTACACAATTGGACGACATCCTTTCTATGATAACTTGTTTCAAGCTGTTCATAAACATTGGAAACTCAAATATACATTTTAACCACAACTCTTGTTATTGTTTCTTCTTATTTAAATTTACTTATCCTAAGGTTATCCAAAGGATTGTGGAAGGTATTTAGTTTATTAATGATAGACTGCCAAGGCTCCCTCTATACTGCTAGGCAGAGGTTCACATTTTTAAAATAACTAAAAAAAGACAACCACATGTTGATACCTTCCAAACCACACAATCTAAACTCGCATATTAACACTTTAGTATTCAAATTGATACTAAATATATTCTCCTAAAGTAGAAAAAAAATTTCATAATAATTAAACGTATTACTCTGGTCATGATTTATGAATGGAAATGAGACTTTTGCCCTAATTATCTAAAAAAATGATACTTTCTACTTGCCCATACTGCATGTTACATCATGTAGGGGCAGAATCCTAGTTGGAGTAGAGGAATATTTGACAAGGCCTTGAGTAACCCGAAAGCTATTTCTTTCTACACCCCAATTATTAAGCATAGTCCTAGACCTGAATAGCCCTCATTCATTGTCTTCTACTAATAATGAATCTTCTTCACCTTCCTCTCCATCATTAGTAAAGGGCTCTTTCATTTGTTTGGGTGATCAATTTATAACAAGAATATTTCTCTAATAGTATTTCTACTTTGGTTACGTGTGGAGAGTTCAATGACACAACTTTTGTTATTTTTTTAAAATTCTATTTAATTTTTAATGTCTTTTACTTCTAAGAGATGAAGAAGAGACAAAAAAAATGAAGGGCCTCCTAATGCTCAACATTATGTTTTATCCAAATATCATGACATATAATATAAGGTGCTTTTATGGTTATGCAATAACCCCTGCTTGTAATATTTTGTTAAATATTATTTAATTGATATTCTTTCTTTCCTTGAGACTAAATTCCAATGACACTCTATGATGTTGTTTCATGTAGAACTCTTAAGATCTTTCATATAGAAGATGACAGTGATAATTTTTTTCTTTCTTCTGATAAAAAAATTTATGTAAATGGGATTCATCTAAATTCTCCTTTTTGAACATTAGCTCTAATCCTCAATAAATCCATGGAATTTTGTGCTTTTTCTATTGTTAAATTTTTTGTGACATTTATCTAAGTTGACTATGAGGTTTCTTAGAGGAAAGTAATGTGGCATTCTCTAATTGCTATTTTAACTTTCATTTATGAACTTTGGGCTATTTGGGGAATCTTAATTACATCATATCTCTGAATAAAGTTTAGTGGCAATCCCTTATCCCTTCTAAACTTGTAGAGTTTAATAAATGCATATATGAGTTTGGACAATTTGAGCTTCCATAAATAAGTTTATCCTTGTTTAAAAAACAATTGGATAGGCCTATAAGATATTTTCTTGTTCGAGTCTTTTGCAAAAATCATTTAATGGAGCACTTTCCATCAACGTATTATAAGGTTTTGGTGCCTCTTTACTTTGATCATTCACCAATCAAAGTTACTATTAGAATAAATCTCATGCTTAAAAAGAGATTCATTTACAAAGATTAACTACTCAAATTTTCTTGATATTATTTCTTAAACTTAAAATATCTTGTGAAAGGGGAACATAATTATGCATGTTGCAATAAACTATCTAATGTCAAAGCTTCTCTTAAGAGGCCTAGCTAGTATCCATAATTTAGAATGAGTTGAAAGAGCATCCAATCACCTTTATGCTTAAAGAAGCTCTCTTTAATGAAAAAAGCCCGAATCGAAGAACTATATGTGAGAATAAATGGATTAAACAACATGCTAAATCCTACCATCTTTCTAAAGATGAAGATGCTCTCATGTCCTAGCTTTATATAATAAAAAATAGAATAAATCTTAAATTTATTAAGGGGGTGTTTGGTTTGAACTAAAAGGGGAGTATTACATTCCAAATTCATGGGTTTAGAATATCTGAGTGATTGATTTGAGGAAAAAGGAATGTAGTGTAGGATATCAATACATATCAAATGTAGTGTTTAGTTAATTTCTAATGTATTCAAATTTTGTTGGATTTGGGTGGGTGAATTTGAGTTACAATGCAATGTGAGATTGATGCCCACCACTTGATGCTACTGTTACATTCTGTCATTGAGTGTCATCAACTAGTCGCCACCTGCCACGCGACATCACAATCGTTAGTCTTTATAGCCCTCAACCACTATCGGTCATGTCTATCAATATCATTCAACGTCTTTTAATTGTCTGTCACCACCACTTACTATCGTATGGTAGTCATTATTGTCATGCTTATATTACACTGGTTTTATTTTTCTTCAAATCAAACTTAAGAATGTAATGCAATATATTCCTTTTACATTACATTCCTATTTTAGCAAACCTAAAACTGAGTAGAGTAAACTATCTTATTTTCCTTCTAACTGATGATAATAATCTTCTCATAGTCAGTTTCTCCAAGAGAATATTAAACTATCTTTTTTTCCTTAAGAATCGTAATTATAAACTCCTGATCAATCTGACTTCATCTCTAAATTCTTTAAAAATTCCAGTGCATTATTCCTTTATCAAAGTATTGTTATATATTTTTCAATTCCAAGCCTCCCATAAGATTTAAACACTATGTTATTATTTTGATACTTAAAAGTAATCATATTCAAAATTTAAATGATATAAGACAATATCCTTTTTAATGCCTTAAATAAGGTGATTGCTAATCTTATTGCTAGTAGACTTAAACTATTTTTCTCAAATTTATTCATCCAGCTCAAATTACTTTTATATATAGTACACATATATCAAATAATATTATCTTAGCCAATGATATTTTATATAAATTTAGTTATATTTTTTCATCCAAAGCTTTCAATTCTAAAATTTACATCATAGAAGCTTTTGAAGAAAATAGAGAGATACTTCCTTATCAAAAACTTAAAGAGTTGAATTTTGTTGTTATCTTTATTTAATGGATTGTTAGTTATACTTCTAATTATAAGTTTTATATAATGATTGATGATGAATTGAAGTCTTTCTTTCCATTATTTTTTTTTCTCTCCATAAAGGTTCCGTCTCTCTCTTTCTCGCTCTTCTTTTATATTCACATTTATTATTGAGTGAGAAAAAATCATAAGAATATATGTTTAAATTAATCTTAATTCCATTTTTTTCTTTAATTATTACACTTTTTTATGTATTTTTGTATTAGAAAACTCTCAAGTAATCATTCATGAATGAATAAAAAATTCAAGGATAGTACATAAATAGCATGTTGGAAAATTTCCCAACACTTCATTCAAGAGCAAGGTGTAGAAATGCCAGCTAAAAACACTGCAAAATCAAGGAAGAGTGATGTAGCTCTATCTAAAGCATCATAGTGCCATTAATGATAAAGTAATATATTGGAGGATATAGAGCTTAACATCACTACACTAATACATAAGCATCACAGTGCTAACCTAAAGATGCAATGTTGAACCCTGAGTGTCTCATTCATGATGATTTGACCAAATTAGTTATTCATTTTGAATCATCAAACTATAGATAAGAGTGGGAGTTAGAAGGATTAAGAAGGCTTAAATTTTGTAGTGGAAACATTTGGGGAAGGAGTTTAATAAAGAGTGTGAAAACTTGTCTTGGAGAGGAGAGAGAGTGTGTGTGTGCGCGCGAGAGCCTTGGAGTGTCTTGTGTTAGAGTGAGCGAGTGAGTGTGTTGTGAGAGTGTGTTTAGCCAAGGAGACCAAATGATACTACATGGAATAACAAGTGATCATGACACAGGATTTTAAGAAGTCTTACACATCAAAAGCTAGGATTATACTTCAGGATTCTGGGTGCCCTAGTTCCTTATCTTTTGTTGAATTTTTATCATGTAATTATAGTTTAAATGAAGATATTTTATGTTGTTAAGTGTTGAAGCATATTAGGCTAAGTCCTCTTTCCTTTGGATTTGTGAAAGTTTATTTTTATTTTTCCCTTTATGAATCTAGATTAAAATTTTATTGAAATTACATATTTACTACTTCTCCAACTTAATTTGGTAAAGTTGCTCATGCCCCTTTTGCCCTAACTAAAATGACCTTCTTAGTGTTAGTCCTTTTGAAATTCTCTTTGTTGGTCACTCTTGATTATAAAAGCAAACTAAGATGTGTGAGACTATAAATAGACAAAAATTAAGAAGAAACAAAAAGAATAGCTGCGTAGATATTTATAAAGAAAAGTCCTCATAACATAAATCAGAGAAGAATGGTCCAAAATAAATCAGACCATTATCAACCTAAGAAAAATATTCAAGAAGGATTCTATAAAAGACATTTGTAACCAAACCAAAATATAACATCAATTTTTTTTTTTTAGGTCTAAGAGACCTCCCACAACGACGTATCATCATAGTCAATTACAACATGGGGAGAAATTGAGGAAGACTCACGATAAAAGGTGGTGTGTTTGCTTTAAAATACTGTTTTAAAACATAGATAACAAAGGAAATTTTTGATGGTCCTAGTAGGGGAACTGACCCGACCCGCAATCACATTAATTTTTAAGCTTCGAAAGATGACAAAAAAAACTTGACCCAATTTATATTTAAACGGCTAGTGTGCGAAATAATATTTTATAAAATTTAGAATGTGATTTATATTTCACACACTAGGGTTTCTACGCAAGTATACATATCGTTTCAAGTAATATAGGGCTTTCTTTAAGGACCCTAATTATCGATCCCACAAAGAAGCAATGTAAGAAATCCCTTAGGCTAATTCTAGTCTGCTACTATCAGGCCTTAGTTCGGAATATCGATTAAAGTGATTTTTCTAATAACTATTCTTAAATGAAAATGTTAAATCTAAAGATAACTTTTCTAGATATAAAGATAAATTTTTTGGATAAATTTGTTTGGAGAATTTTGAGATATTAAAGACTACCCTTCTCGTGCAATGACCTAGATAATGTGAAGGAATGAGATGATTGAAATATAATATTGTCAATGACAAATAGGAGAACATTGACTAATTTAAGATTGATTCCTTAACATCTTGATTCTGCATCAGAACTATCTAGCTTCTCACCTCTAGATGCCCCTAAGCCTATGCCAATATGATGGTTGACTTCCAGCTTCAAAGTACTAAACCTTAAGCCAAATTGATAAGAATCTAACCTATCACTCTACAACTAACCAATTCTATGTCCATCAAAACTTATCTCCCTATTTATTTGCACTCACCCTAAGGTGATCGCAATGGCTCTGCTTAAAATGAAGTGTGGTATCCACTAGTTGAGTGAAATCATAGCCCTCCCGGGTCATTATATTTCTCAATGAATTTTAACCTCACAAGTGATCAGTTTACAAAGTCAATTAAGAGCCGGTGAAAATACCATCACATTAATAAAATAAGATAATTTCTAAGCAAATCTAATATCCTAAACATGCATTTATTTCATTGCAAAAGAAAAGCAAAATGAAGATAATGACAAAAAAACATGATTGATAGAATTAAATAATAAATTATGCGCCAACAAGGAATATATATTTACCTACCCTCTTTCGAGTGTATAAATAAGCTTAGTATTCTATTAGTTTTATGTAACTATATGTCACCTAGAAACATATAATAGAAACAGATCATTTGATTATATTTTCTTAAAAGCTGCATTGCCACCTAACTATTTTGCTAGCCAGCCGGTCAATATGAGTGCACTCAAGTTGCAAGGTCATTACTCTCCAAAGTTTTGATTTCACATGCAACAAATTTTAACATAACTTATTGTCACTTAAGTTATGTCAATGAAACAAATGAGATATTACTCATCACATGAAAATAAAAATAATTATATCATGAAACAAATAGTTCATATTAAAAGAAAAGAGTGAAGAAAATTACTTACGAAGCATGGATAAAACACAATAGAAAATCTTGTTTACATCAAAGAAAATCCACTAGAAAGTGTTTACAACAATTACAAAGAAATGAAGAACACAATACTTAGTTATTTCCCTCTGAAAGAATAAGAAAAATCTCTCCAACAAAGTCTCCTTCCGATCCATGTGCCGCTCATACTTCCTTACTCATATCTCTCAAAATCCCTCGTCAATCTCTCCAGAAAATTGAGAAATCTACATCTCCATAAAGTCATGCCAAACTCCTCCTAAAACACTTCCTAATTTCCTCTCTAGATTCCTCTAGTTACTTTCTATGAGAGGCACAAAAGCACTTTTTTTAAAGAGACACAAAAACCTCTACTTTCTCCAAGAGACACATCTCTTCATCTAAAAGACACACCATTTCACTCTAAGAGACATTTCTTCATTCAAATGCTTTTCAAAGTGTCTAGATTCATTGAACCACTTCATTGGGGGTGTAAGTTATCCATAAGCTTCGAGAACATCCTAGAATGGTCCGAAATCACCAAAAACTGGGCCAATAACCGTCCCGGGCGCTATAACGCCAGTCTGGGGTGATATAGTGCCTATGTCTGGCGCAATGGTGCCATTCTGGGTGCGATAGAACCACCTTGTAAGCAACTCAACCATTTTGCCCCGTTTCGCCCCATTTTAGCTCTATTGCGCTCCAATTGATATACATACAAAATAGACATGAAAAAAAAACTTTCTTTAAAGTATAATTTCATTCAAAAACATAGAACAAATATGAAGGAGATTAAGCATGGAAAGTCATATCGAAATGCGCAAGATCAAAATTTTTTTCTTTGCTCAATTTGGCTACAATTTATACCGTTTTTGCTTCATTTTCACTAAAAGTCCATTTTTTGTACCTGAAAACAAAAAATATTCAAAATACATTCCTTTAAAGTGTAATATCATTAAAAATTTGCATAAAATAAGCATGAAATGTACACTAAAATAGGTAATTTTCAGGTGGATCGAGAACTCCTTCAGTTATCAAGGCAGAACTAAGTCATCAGACAAAGAGTGAATTACCGTAACCTGACGGGTAGATGCCACTAAGCTAAGAGATCATATGGTACACACTTACAAAGACTCAATAAAGGAAATAATTATGCCTACATGGACCCATCCTCACAGACTATTGATACTGCAGATCTACTAAGTTCTGAATGTGATCGAAAAAAAATAACTAGGGATCATTTCATTAGCAACTCATGAGTTGCATTGTTCGAAATAATCCACTATATCTAAAGCCAAAGGAACTAAACTTCTAAGCCCCTATGACTCTATTTGGATAAAAAAGAATGAATATTGATTACATATGCCAAGAGAATGGGCAAGTGGTGGAGTTTTTAATTGTGTATCCATCATAAATCTTTGAATTTTTTTTTCTAAATTATTCGAAGTGACACATACAACATCGAAGAATATAAATATTATGTTAGAATGGATCTAATCACTCAGATGATAAAAATTTTCATGATTTATGAGTCTACAAAGTCGAGGTTTTTTCCCTACCTTATGAGTATATGATAGGGTTTATTTTATTCTAAGGTATGGTGTGTCTATGAGGGCAAGTCTTCATATTTAATTACATTGCAAGAGTTATGGATTTTGAAGTTACTCTTAATTAAGGTATTGAATTATACCATGCATGATTACATGGTAAGTGTTTGCAAGTTGATGTTTTAGGAATCAGATAGATAAACTCATGTTTTGAAAGGATTTGAGTAGACTTAAAAGAATTGGGACTAATAGTCCAATGACATTGCGTCATGAAAAGGCCCAGAAAAAGGGCTAACCCACACGGGGAAGTAGAGCTACCTTAGGGATTGGAATTTATAAGGGTTGATTTGAGATTAATTCACTTGAGCTGAAATCTCAAGTTAGTTTGATTTAATTTCATTTGTGATTTTGATTTGAGCTGATTATAATTGAATTGGAGTTGAATTCTATACTAAGGGAGTGAGATGCACTTGAAATATTTCTAAATAGAGGTGAAGCCGTAACCTTAAATTAAGCTATATAGGAGGTTAAATAGGTGGAATAACCTAAATTTTGGGAATAATGCCCCCGATTAAGATGCTCGAGGCTTTCTATTATCTTGGGTGCATTAGAATCCTTAAAATATTAACCAATCAAATTTTTAGAGGTCTCCATTGTTACCTTAGAGATGGCTAATATAGATCTTATTACTATTAGGTGGTTTGCGGTACATTTGTCAGTAACTATAAATTACTTCATCCTATGATACCTACATAATTCAAGGGGTAAGCTTATTTATTTTTTATTTCCTAGTCCTTAATTCTATATATTAAGTACTTAGTAAACTAATCTAGGACTCAAAATTGGACTATTTTAGGGTATGTATGATCCTCAATTTTATTTTTAAGTTGGCTAACCTAGGGTTTCAAAGTTAAATTAGCTAGATTTGGTTTGCATGAGTTAGGTTGGATAATTTTAAATTGTTTTTGGGGTTTTATCTTTAATTAATGATTTGTTTTAATTCCTACTTTGTCAATCATGGTGGACAATCAATGTTCTTCTAGGTTCAACTTCATTTTATTCTAGTTTGTCGGTCATTTATGAAAATTATGGTTTTCTAAGTTTAAGTTTTCATTTAGTTTTTTTGTCCTAAATGTTCTCTATTTTATTTATCACCCCTAAGGTTAACTTCTAGTGCTTGGCTCAATATTTTGTGTTGTAATTATATGTTAGGAATAATTTTATTCAAGCCTTTTATGTTTACACTTTTTATACTCAAGTCTCCTTTATGTGCTTAAGTTTCAAAATTTTCTTTACATACATGAAAAATCAAGATTTTATAAATTTTGTTATCATAAGAAAGCATTAGCAACATGAATTCATTATATTTAGGAAATTTGTATACATGAAAGTGCTCAAGACTCACTTGCATAAGTGGGCTAAGCTTATGAATCATATATTTTGAAAAGGAACATGTTCATTCATAGACTATAGATATGAGCATACATACGTCTTGCATAAGTTAGTTAACTAGAAGGATGACTTGCTATCATACGGATTCAATGAGCTCTTCATGAATTCCTCAAAAGTAAATGATTCAAAAAAAGGTTTTAAAATATGGTTTTGCTATAGTCTTGTTTAGGTTTATTTTGGTTTGAAAAAAAGTACAAGTTTTGTTTTGAAAGGTTTAAGTTTAATTTTTTAAATGATTTTTGTTTTGTCATTGAAAATTTTTACAAAGTTTTATTTTTTTGTCCATGTTGTAATTATTATTATTATTATTATTATAATATATATATATATATATAT